>JALIGW010000024.1:0-70000 GCA_023053685.1 Diadophis punctatus similis | reverse complement strand
AGATGGTAGTTGAAATACGACTGTCTGCCCTTGTCTGTGGATTATGTAAACTAGTTCTTCTTCTAAGTTTTTCTCTGGCTAAAGGGCTAATGACCAGGCTTGACCCTTCGGTATTATCCCCATGGGCCGTTTGACACCACCAGGAAACAAGCTGGTTACCAAATTCCAACAGTGGCTTTACACACGTCCAAATTTGTGGAGGAAACCTAGTTCATCCCTTCCCATCTTTATTTATTTTTATCTATTTATTTTGTTTGTCAAACATGTACAAGATAGCGGGTATAGGTATTTTATTTATTTATTTGTCAAACATGTATAGTAGTAATTTGTATAAACATAAGTAAAAAGTAACGATAAAAGAGGACAATAGGACAGTAGGACAGGGACGGTAGGCACGCTGGTGCGCTTATGCACGCCCCTTACAGACCTCTTAGAAACGAGGAGAGGTCGACTGTAGACAGTTTAAGGTTAAAGTTTTTGGGGTTTGGGGAAGAAACCACAGAGTCAGGTAGTGCATTCCAGGCATTGATCACTCTGTTGCTGAAGTCGTATTTTCTGCAGTCGAGTTTCGAGCGGTTTACATTGCGTGTGAATCTATTACGTGCTCGTGTATTGTTGCGGTTGAAGCTGAAGTAGTCATTAACAGGAAGGACATTTTGGTATATGATTTTATGAACTACATTTAGATCAGATCGGAGGCGACATCATTTAGATCAGATCGGAAGTATAAACATAAACATAAGCAAAGTAAGTACAGATAAATGAGGACAATAGGACAGTAAGATCTTCCGCTGTCACCTCTCTTCTTGCTGCTTGGAAGTGATCTGATTACTCCTAAAATTACTGATAATTTCATCCAAATAGCTGCTCAGTTTGGGTTCCAAGAATGCATTTTCTCTTCCTTTTTCTACCCCCTTCGATGGGTTTTAACCTTTTTCACCTGCTAATTTTCCGAGAAGGATATCATCCTTTGCAATAAATGCAAGCCTTGTAGTCGGTCTAATGCCCTCCAGGGACGAATCAACACACACACACACACACACACACACACACACACACACACACACACACACATACACACACACACACACCACAGCTGCAATTCAAATTGTTTTTGTTCCTGGATAATTATCATATGCGTTTAAAAACAAAAGGCGGAGGAGGAAGAGCTGAGACCGCAGATCCATTGTGGGTAGCTTCCTGCAAGAGAGTGGGTTGAGGAGGAGGTTTCCAATGTCATGTTTTGCCATGCCGTGAACATATTTTTTTCTTCTTCTTTGCAAATCCACACACTTCACAACATCCATTTGGGTAGCCATGTCCCAAAGGTGCTTTTTTTCAAGAGGCAACTAGACTTTTCTTTGAAGACGTTTCGCTTCTCATCCAAGAAGCTTCTTCAGCTCTGTTGCATAGCTAAATGTCTATGGAGTTTCTCCGTCATCCAGGTCATGGTTGTCCCAAAGGTGCTTTTTCCAGAGGCAACTGGACATCTTCAAAAAAAACCCAGAAAGTCCAGTTGGCCTCTTGAAAAAGCACCTTTGGGACAACCATGACCCGAATGACGGAGAAGGTCCATAGACGTTTGGGTAGCCATGTTCTTAAAACTCTTACGAGCGAAATATCAGAGATGCTGTCAATTGCTTTCCATGGGAGATATGGATTCATTGCTTTGTTCCTCTCCAGCCCTTGTGTCCAAAGGAGCTTTGGCATTTTGTACATCAGTGTTACGGCAACGAGCTGGGGTTGACGAGCGATGATGAAGATTATGTTCCTCCTGACGAAGATTTCAACACCATGGGGTAAGCGCTTTTGCCTAAAGCAAGCCATGAAAACAGCAATCATTAATGCTCACAAACCAGGGATATCCTCGGTGCTCTAGTGCCGTGTTACCTTACGCCCTTGTTACCTCACGGCTGGACTACTATCACGCGCTCTACATGGGGCTACCCTCAAAGAGCATCCGGAGACTGCAATTGGTACAGAATGCAGCTGCGCGAGCTGTGGTGGGTGTGCCGAGATACACCCACATAACACCTATTCTCCGCCAGCTGCATTGGTTGCCTATTAGTCTCCGGTCGCAATTTAAGGTGTTGGTTTTGACCTTTAAAGCCCTACATGGCTCAGGGCCAGGTTACCTTCGGGACTGCATCCTGCCACATACCTCCCTACGACCGGTTAGGTCCCATAGAGTGGGCCTCCTCCGGGTCCCATCAGCCAAACAATGTCAGTTGGCGGGTCCACGGGGGAGACCCTTCTCTGTGGGACCCCTGTCCCTCTGGAACCAACTCCCACCAGAGATCCGGACTATCCCCACTCTACTGGCCTTCCGCAAAGCCGTGAAAACATGGCTCTTCCAGCAGGCAGGGTGAAGAAGATCGGATTCCCCCATGAATGAATGGTTTTTAACATTATGTCATGTTTTTTAAAGTATCATGTATTATTGTATTGTTCTTATACCTGATGTACGCCGCCCTGAGTCCTACGGGATTGGGCGGCCTATAAGAACTTTTAATTAAATTAAATTAAATTAAATTACTCAACCTTTGTAACTTTAAGCTGAGCGGACTTCAACTCCCAGAATTCCCCAGCCAGAATTGCAGAAGACCTTATCATTGTTCATCCCATCTCTTAAAATACTTTAAGCCCATGAGAGATGTGAGACAATATGTAGATGTTCTGGAATGGAATTTGGCTAGAAAATGGGTGTGTCAAAGTTTATTTATTTATTTAATAGATTTGTATGCCGCCCAACTCCCGAGGGACTCTGGGCGGCTAACAACATGTCAAATACAAAATCTAAAAAAACAGTTAGAAGCGAATTAAAACAAAACACCGATTAAAAATACATACATACTACTATCATGGGCTGGAACTTATCCCTAATATTCCCAAGCTCAATGGTCCCATGCCTGACGGAAGAGCCAGGTCTTGACTGCCTTACGGAAGACCAGTAGGGTGGAGGTGGCCCGGATCTCCAGGGGTTGCTGGTTCCAGAAGGCCGGAGCTGCCACAGAGAAGACTCTCCCCTGTGGACCCGTCAGCCGGCATTGTCTGGCTGATGGGACCTGGAGGAGGCCAACTCTGTGGGATCACCTCTGTGGGATCACCTCTGTGGGATCACCTCACGGCTAGACTACTGTAACACGCTCTGTAACCTGGCCCTACATGGCTCAGGGCCAGGTTACCTTCGGGACCGCATCCTACCACATACCTCCCTACGACCGGTTAGGTCCCACAGAATTGGTCTCCTCCAGGTCCCATAGACCAAGCAATGTCAGTTGGTGGGACCACAGGGGAGAGCCTTCTCTGTGGGAGCCCCGTCCCTCTGGAACCAACTCCCACCAGAGATCCGGACTATCCCCACCCTACTGGACTTCCGTAAAGCCGTGAAAACATGGCTCTTCCGGCAGGCGGGGTGAAGAGAGGATTCCCCCATGTATGAATGGTTTTTAAATGTAATGTAATGTTTTTAAAAATTATTTTATTGTATCGTTCTTATCTCTGTTGTACGCCGCCCTGAGTCCTATGGGATTGGGCGGCCTATAAGAACTTTAAATTAAATTAAATTAAATTAAATCTCACTGGTCTAAGGGAGTAAAAGAAAATACGACGGTTGAAGCTTCTCTGGACTCTCTCTTTGGCGGTCTTAGCTGCACTGTGAGGTGAACGTTTTTATTCCACAGGGTTTGCTCTTCAGTGCTTGATAAGAAAACTAACTGTGGGGATTGATCCAATTCACCTGGATTTTGCTTTTATCTTTTTTAGTTACTGTGAGGAGATCCCAGCGGAAGAAAACGACGTCAACGACAGTTCCTCCAAAAGTAGCACGGAGGTCAAAGCTGAAGTGAGCCCTCAGCTTCCCAAGAAGTCCCTTACCAACAGCAGCATGTTGACTCCGACAACAAACAATGAAGCTCCGATCCTGGTAGGTATTTCTCCCCTTCGGTTTTTTTAAATCTCTAATTTGCACCTGGAAGAGAAGTGCCCACTATTCATGGAATCTACCAATTATGGATTTTAAATGTGGGTTTTAGTTTCTAAATGCTCACATCAAAGGAAGCTGAGCCACAGTTTTAGTACTGGAGAGAGAACTACTACTAAGTAGTAGCAGTAGTACTAGCAGCAGCAGCAGCAGTAGTAGATAACATAACATATTAACAGAGTTGGAAGGGACCTTGCAGGTCATCTAGTCCAACCCACTGCTCAAGCAGGAGACCCTACATCTGCCTCTACCTAGGATAGAACTCACAACCTCCTGATTGTGAGGCAAGAGCTCCACCTCTAGGTCACAGCAGCTGGGACTTGTTGTTGTTGTTGTTGTTGTTGTTGTTGTTGTTGTTGTTGTTGTTCTTCTTCTTCTTCTTCTTCTTCTTCTTCTTCTTCTTCTTCTTCTTCTTCTTCTTCTTCTTCTTCTTCTTCTTCTTCTCCTCCTCCTCCTCCTCCTCCTCCTCCTCCTCCTCCTCCTCCTCGTCCCCTCCTCCTCCTTTCTTCTTCTTCTTCTTCTTCTTCTTCTTCTTCTTCTTCTTCTTCTTCTTCTTCTTCTTCTTCTTCTTCTTCTTCTTCTTCTTCTTCTTCTTCTTCTTCTTCTTCTTCTCCTTCTCCTTCTCCTCCTCCTCCTCCTCCTCCTCCTCCTCCTCCTCCTCCTCTTCTTCTTCTTCTTCTCCTCCTCCTCCTCCTCCTCCTCCCCCTTCCTCCTCCTCCTCCTCCTCCTCCTCCCCCTTCCTCTTCCTCCTCCCCCTTCCTCCTCCTCTTCCTCTTCCTTCTCCTCTTCCTCTCTCTCCTCCTCTTCATCCTCTTCCTCTTCCCTCCAGCTTTCCCAAGGTAACCTTGATGTTCTTCATATCCTTCTAGTATGATGGGGTAGTTCCCGAAGAAGAAGAGATTCTGGACACGCTGGCCGAGAAGGAGATGACAATTGCAAATCTCATTGGAGACAAGATTGACATCATCGCCCCTGTGAATTCCCCTTCTCTGGATTTTAATGACAATGAGGACATTCCAACTGAACTGAGTGATTCCTCCGAGACTCATGATGAAGGTGCTTGGCTGGCATCCACAGGTGTCATGGTGGGGTTAGGGTTTATTGTCCTTCTGCGTCTTACCCATGTTCAATACCATAGTTGACCCAGTTGACTTGGCTTTCCAACTTAAAGAGTTCCCTGTCATTTCATATTCAACATCTCTGTATTCTCGTCTTAATTTTTTTTCTGAGAAACACGAAATCTTTTGGATTACTATTTCTGTGTTGAATTACTTAGGCAATCTGTATTTTTTTAGGTTAATGTTTACAGGCTCCATGAATATTCTTGTGGCAAATTCCATAGTAAGAATTAAGCTAGAGAAAAGTTTGATATTATTGAAGAAAGCTGAGTTGTGAAGAAGCATCTCGAATGGTGGTGTTCATAATGATGCATTTTGGGTGGGTCCTACTGTCCTGAAGACAGAGTGGTGCGGTGGCCTAGTGGAGCTCTCGCTTCACAATCAGGAGGCTGTGAGTTCGATCCTAGGTAGAGGCAGCTATTTCTCTCTCCGGGCAGGATGAGAATATATCTGCCGAATATAACTCCGCATTGGCGACAGGAAGGGCATCTGGCCAGTAAACCCTCAGCTCCATTCAGTTGCCCAGGCTCCACCCCACAAGGGATTATGGGGGTCATTAAAAGATGACGATGATGATGTTGTCCTGAAGACCTCTAAAGCTTTTGAATTTATGGTTCACTTTTTGAACAGAGTTGAGCTTAGCTTCTTTGGACCTAAATCTGTTTCCAGTATTGGAGCATCAGTGTTACATTTTTATAGGGAGTTAAAATCCTCTGTTTATTGCTTTGCCAAGATACGTCTCCTAGGAATCTGACCTGTTAGCTTTCCACTTTGTCCTTCAGGGGAAGTCCAGGCCTTTTATGAAGATCTGAATGGACGACAATACATGAACGAAGTCTTCAACTTTAGTGTGGATAAGCTCTATGATCTGCTCTTCACAAACTCTCAGTTCTTAAGGGATTTCATGGAGCAACGACGGTTTTCTGGTAAGCCCTCATCAGCACCTACAGGTAGTCATCGGCTTACAACCGTTGTTTTACTGACTGTTACAACAGCACTGAAAAAATGTGACTTAATGACCATTTTTCACATGACCAGTGCAGCATTCCCATGGTCACATGATCAACATTTGGACCAGGGGTGAAATGCTACCAGTTCTGGCCGATTCGCCCGAACCGGTAGTAAAAATGCTATGAACCGGTAGTAAAAAAAAATGCTTTAAAAAAGTAATTAAAAAAAGGTTCTGACGATCAGTTGTGACAATCAGCTGTACCGCGCGATCGTCGGAACCTTTTTTAAAAAACTTTTTTAAAGCATTTTTTTACTACCAGTTCTGGCGAATAGGTAGTAAAAAATGCTTAAAAAGTTAAAAAAAAGGTTCTGATTGTCATAGCTGATCGTGGAAACTTTTTTAAAAACTATTTTTTTAGCATTTTTTAACTACCAGTTCAACCAGTAGTTAAAAAACTACCGGTATGTTGGGTTTTAAACCCATTTTAGATACGAAAACGGTACCGTATGTTTTCGACATCTGCAAAGCTTTCAATGTTTTGTGAGTGGACCTGGACTCTCCAACGTATAAACCTTTTTAACCTCCAAAATACAGCAGTTTCAAAGGTTTGAGTTCCCAAAATTTGGATTGGGATGTGGGGGAAAAAAATATATTTGACTCCTAAAATTCATTTTTTAAATGTTAAATTCCTGGCCCAAGCGACAATGAAAATGTCACTCCTTTCTGAACTTTCTGCGTTGCTATTGTTTCTCCTCTGACAATATTAGAAAGCCGGTCGTTGTAGAAAATAGCCTTTTTCACCTGCGAGAATAAACATTTCCCCTGTTTACGCAATTAGCATTGGATTATTTCTTCAGGAAGCTCACTTTATTGTAAAAGGGATTACTAAATTGGGCTTCAGAGATGGAATCGGCTTTCCGTTTATTCTGGTGGATTTCCCAGAGAAATGCAATCCTCTGAGAAAGTTTAGCAAGTTGCTTAAAATCCTCTTAGGTTCTTTAAGTCCCTGGACACAATCAACATTATTATTTTTAACTATCTACGGCAGTGTTTCCCAACCTTGGTAACTTGAAGATGTCTGGACTTCAACTCCCAGAATTTCCCAGGCAGCGAATGCTGGCTGGGGAATTCTGGGAGTTGAAGTCCAGACATCTTCAAGTTGCCAAGGTTGGGAAACACCGATCTACGGTCTTTTAAAATCCAACGGGGCTTCTTTAGTTTCGACTGAAGCAAATTAAAGTCTTGCAAAACACGCTTAAGTACCACCGCAAAGGTGCTTTTCAAAAAGCAACTGGACTTTGCTTTTCCTTGGAGACGTTTCGCTTCTTATCCAAGAAGCTTCTTCAGTTCTACGCATCTCAGAAGAAGCTTCTTGGATGAGTAGCGAAACGTCTTCAAGAGAAAAAAAAACCAAGAAAGTCCAGTCGCCTCTTGAAAAATCACCTTTGGGACAACCATGACCTGGAAGACTGAGAATCTCCATAGTTTTAAAGACCATCTTATCATTTTATTGACTTTGTTTTACTGATATCTCAGAACTTTCCAAAATTTCTTTTTTGTGTTAGAGAGAGAGAGAGAGAGAGAGAGAGAGAGAGAGAGAGAGAGAGAGAGAGAGAGAGAGAGAAACTTGGGTTTGAAAAAAATAAAAATAAAGCATAGAGTAGAGGCTTTGTTTAACATGTTTTTCTAGATTCCTGAGAGTCATATCAAATTTGGGAGGTATTTTTTTAATTTTTGTGTCGTCCTATTTATTTATTTATTTATTTATTTATTTATTTATTTATTTATTTATTTATTTATTTATTTATTTAATAGATTTGTATGCCGCCCAACTCCCGGGGGACTCTGGGCGGCTCACAACATGTCCAAATCTATTACAGTAAAACATATAACAATTAAAAGATATATAAAAATTAAAAAGAAATCTCCAACATTCATAACTAAAGGGGGGAGACCCCGAGATACTCTACTCGGTCTCACTTTCACTTTCTTAACGGACATGCTGCCCTGAAATTTCTGGATCTGAAAGAATTCAGAAGAAAACCAGTCATTACAAGAGCAATCATCTACGGCTCAGCATCGGTTTTATTTTATTTTTAAAAGGAGGGACCAAGAGTGGTCCTTTGAATTAAATGGAACCGTGCCAAGTTAAGGACTCATGCTAAACAATAACGTCCTGTGTCTGTTGTGTTGGATCAACCAGCAAAAGTGGAGGTGGGGTCAACAGCAACACTTGATCTTGGAGTTGGTCATGGGAGAATATTTTTTCTTTCCCTTGGGAACTGAAACTTTATCGCCTCCCTTCTATGATGCAACCTTCCCCTCCCCCCCAAAAAAATCATCCTCCGCTCCCCCTTCTCCTTAGATGTTGTTTTTCATCCATGGAAGAAGGAAGAAACTGGCAATCAAAGCAGAGTTATTCTCTACACCATCACTCTCACCAACCCGCTGGCTCCAAAAACTGCCACCGTTACTGAAACTCAGGTAAGAAGCTCGGTTTTAGCTTTTGAAGTCTTATCAGTTGAGGTTCTTCTTGACATAGGGAGATTGTCCCGCGAAGAGCCACGTAGTGGTTAGAATGCAGTACTGCAGGCTACTTCTGCTGACTGCCGGCTGCCTGCAATTTGGCAGTTCGGATCTCACCAGGCTCAAGGTTGACTCAGCCTTCCCTCCTTCTGAGGTGGGTAAAATGAGGACCCAGATTGTTGGGGGCAAATATGCTGACTCTGTAAACTGCTTAGAGAAGGCTGCAAAGCACTGTGAAGCGTTATATAAGTCCAGGTGCTATTGCTATTGTGTTCCTCCTCAGTAGATCAATCTGTGACCATTTATGGTGCTGCTTTTCTCCTCTCCCTAGACAATGTACAAAGCCAGCCAAGAAAGTGAGTGCTATGTTATAGATGCCGAGGTGCTAACTCATGATGTTCCCTACCACGATTATTTCTACACAATTAATCGTTACACATTGACACGTGTTGCCAGGAACAAATGTCGACTCAGGTGAGTTTTTCCCCTTCACAGTAGGCTGTCACATTAACACGTGCTGTTTATGTTTGATGGCTTCTGTCTGAAATACTTGGGTTGGTATCTGTTTCTTTGCCTGGAACAACACATTTCTGAAAGTAATTTTTGGTAGCTCCTGAGCCATTTCAGTAAAGATCGGGATAATTTTTTTAATCATCTCTGTAACTCAGCAAACAATTTTTCAAAGAAGAAGAAGCTACTTTGGATAAAGATTTGGGTCAGAGACAATAAACCTGGCGTGAAAATTTTCAGGACAACAGATTTGAGCCAACTAAACCTGAGTAGATACTTTGAAGATGGTGGCTTGTTTCTTACTAGCACCTGGACAGCCAACTGATAGGGAAGCTACCGTGAGCTTAGAAGGTCTCTGAGATTCTTTTCATCTCTACAATTCTTCATTTCAGGGTTTCTACAGAGCTACGTTACAGAAAACAGCCATGGGGACTAGTGAAATCCTTCATTGAGAAGAACTTTTGGGGCGGTCTTGATGACTATTTTCGCCACTTAGGTGAGAGGCTACAGAACCTGTCCATTGGAATTACCTTCTTCACCTTTTCATTTGTAGGGCATGGAGATGGACTTGTTGCAGTCAACGGTCAATCTCTAGATCAGGGATGTCCAACTTCGCCAACTTTAAGACTTGTGGACTTCCCAGAATTCCCCAGCCAGCCGTGGTTGGACAGTCCTGCTGCTCTAGATAAATCTGGAGACTTCTTAAAAGTTCTAGGTTAATAAATAAGTATTCATATTAAAATTTTAGCTCTGCAGTCCAATACATCAGTACTTTTGAAAAAGAGATGCATAAGAGCTATCAGAACAAGGAATCATTTAAGGTCCTTGTCAGAACAGATGGATCACTTCTGCTCTCTTGAAGTACTAATGCTGGTCCTGACCTAGCAAATAATGGAATGGAATGGAATGGAAGAATGGAATGGAATGGAATGGAATGGAATGGAATGGAATGGAATGGAATGGAATGGAATGGAATAGAATAGAATAGAATAGAATAGAATAGAATAGAATAGAATAGAATAGAATAGAATAGAATAGAATAGAATAGAATTGGCCAAGTGTGATTGGACACACAAGGAATTTGTCTTGGTGTATATGCTCTCAGTGTACATAAAAGATACGTTCGTCAAGAATCATAAGGTACAACACTTAATGATAGTCCGGGTACAAATAAGCAATCAAATCATATTAGGAACCAGTCTATATAAATTGTAAGGATACAAGCAACAAAGTTACAGTCATACAGTCATTAGTGGGAGGAGATGGGTGATGGGAATGATGAGAAGATTAATAGTAGTGCAGACTTAGTAAATAGTTTGACAGTGTTGAGGGAATTATTTGTTTAGCAGAGTGATGGCGTTCGGGGAAAAACTGTTCTTGTGTCTAGTTGTTCTGGTGTGCAGTGCTCTATAGCATCATTTTGAGGGTAGGAGTTGAAATAACTATCTTATGTCCAGGATGTGAGGGGTCTGTAAATATTTTCACGGCCCTCTTTTTGACTCATGCAGTATACAGGTCCTCAATGGAAGGCAGGTTGGTAGCAATTGTTTTTTCTGCAGTTCTGATTATCCTCTGAAGTCTGTGTCTGTCTTGTTGGGTTGCAGAACCAAACCAGACAGTTATAGAGGTGCAGACGACAGACTCAATAATTCCTCTGTAGAACTGTAGAATCAGTCGTTTGTCCGCGAGCCTGTAGGTTGTGACTGGACCTGGATTTTGCCTCCTATGGAATATTCCTGGGTTACACAGCTGAAATTTGCTGTTAACAATCTGCCTAACAAAGGTCATGTATTTGTTTAATTTAGGTGGAAAAACAAAGAACCTGTAAGCCTTCAGAATGGTGCTCATTATATCTTAAAATTCCTTCCTCCGAAGCCTTCCAAACATTAGCTTCTCCCCCATTCAGTCGGCTTCACCCATTTGCAGGATGCCTCCAAGCCAGAGGTCTTCAAACTTGGCAACTTTAAGACTTTTGGACTTGGAGAATTCTGGGAGTTGAAGTCCACAAGTCTTAAAGTTGCCAAGTTTGGGGACCCCTGCTCCAAGCAGACCCTGATTGCTGATGCTTTTTAGAACATTGTTGTCATCATCATCTTCTTTTAATGACCCCATAATCCCTTGCGGGGTGGAGTCTGGGTAACTAGCAGAGTGTTTTAATGGCCGGATGCCCTTCTTGTTGCCAGTGTGGAGTTTTGTTCAGCAGAAAAATTCTCAGTGTGCCCAGAGAGAGAAACAGAATATTGTTGTCTCACCTACAAAATAATCACCTCCTTTCTGACCTAGAATGGAGGTTGGGAAGAGATCACTGCCTTTTGACCAAGCTTCTTCCTCCCTTGTCTTCTCCCCGGCAGAGAGTGAATTGACCAAAACCGAGAGTTTATATCTAGCAGAACTTCATCGACAGTCACCCAAAGAGAAGGCGAACAAACAATCCATAGTGCGGCGGAGGAAACGACCCCATACACACTTGAGGGGGCCTCATCTGGAGGAAGTACTCAGCCCTGTTACCACTCCCACAGATGAGGAGGTCGTAGGTCGAATCAAGCGTGTGGCAGGTATGGCGTGACCAGTTCCAAAAGATGAAGTGTGGTCGGGGTTGATGGGACAGGAAGAGATCCAACTCTATGGTTTCATCAAGGGTGTGCCCACAGGCACCTTCAGTGGTAGACTGAATTATACTTCTTGGAGGATTAATATATCTAAAGCAAGATGGGGAACCCCCAGTTTGTTGTCTATGGGGATTCTCAATCCTCCAGGTCATGGTTGTCCCAAAGGTGCTTTTCCAAAAGACAATTGGACTTCCTTGGTTGTTTTTTTTCCTTGAAAACATTTCGCTTTGGAAGAACTGAAGAAGCTTCTTGGAGGAGAAGCGAAACATTTTCAAGGAAAAAACCAAGAAAGTCCAGTTGACTCCAGTTCATTGACCAAGTCTGATCCCTCCTTTGGCTGGTGTGAGAGATCAATTGATTTCCAACCCTAACCACCGACTTCTAGAGAAGGCTGTTAATTTCTGTTGGATACTTTGGCAGTTGAAGACACTTTATCATGGTTCCCTGGCCTGGTTCCAGGGTGCCTTTGTGACAGGAAACTGAGTTACTGTCAAGGTTCCGACTGATGAACCCCAACCAAGCTAGCATTGTTGAGATGATCCGATCTCTTAATGCAAAACTTTATTGAGTACATCATTTCGGCACAGAATGAAAGCAAAACCAACTCTGGCGAATTCTTGGGCAATTCAATATAATTAAAGTATAGAATCCTCCCTCCCTCCTATGAGTGCAGGTCACGATGTCCAGTGGAGTGTCCCAATATTGTTATGAGAAGATGTTTTGAAAGTCTGGCAACCACCTGCTGACTCGACCTTGGTTCTCACGTCTTGACTGCTTGACTTTTACAATCCACATTCCAACTTCACCCCAGCACACCCAATAGTTCGTTGGCAAGCTGAGAAGCAGTACAAGCCTGAATAAACTTTCGAAGCTTGCCAGTCACGTGAGATAGATCTTCAGCATGTTTGAAAGACAGCCCGAAAGTTTTCCTTGCAGAATTAGCTTGGAAAGGACAGGATGGGGAAAGAATGTCCGCCAAATGTCCCTTCAGTCAACCACTTCTGCTCCTTTTCAGGTTCCACTCAAACACGGCACATCCCTGAGGAAAGTCACAGCAGCTTCCACTTGCAGAGTGTCTCCAAATTACTGCTTGTTATTAGTTGTGTGTAAGTAACTCATTATCCTGGCTTGATTCCCCTTTTTTCCCTTTCCTTCTGTGATGGATTTGTGATGATTTCCTGGTCTTACTCTGTTTCATTTCACAAGTCAAGGCTACCCAAAAAGGCAAGTCTTATCATCATACCAGTAGTTGTGGATAAGCCAACATTGATTTAACTCCCTGTGGGTACAATTTGAGCGTCTTTTCAAACTCCAGCCTCCAACAGCGTCACCTGCTGGTACAAAATATCCCAGCAAAGCATCGTCAGAAAACGTTATTGTCTTCATGCACGCTAATAGCTCTCCAACAGAACCTTGGCTTACCACCTTAATTTTCGCACCACACCTTAATTGTTTTACTACTTACACATTTTTATGATCTTGATTGCTTTCATGTTTTAGGCTTTTTATATGCAAATTTGGAAGTTGATTGGTCCGAGTTTGGTGGCAGAGGCTGGAATTAGAGGACAACATGTAGAAATATAAAGGGTCTGCCCTAGACTGTAGCAGGAATGGGCAATTTTATTTATTTATTTATTTATTTATTTTGTGACATTTATATACCGCCTCACAGTGCAAGCACTCTCTAAGCGGTTTACACCAGTAAGGAATATATATTTATATTGTCCCCAACAATCTGGGTCCTCATTTTACCTACCTCGGAAGGATGGAAGGCTGAGTCAACCTTGAGCCGGTGAGATTTGAACCGCTGACCTGTGGATCAGTGTCAGCTAAATTGGCCTGCAGTACCTGCCTCTAACCGCTGCGCCACCTCGGCTCTTATGTCCCGTGGACTTCAATTCCCAGCATGGCTGGCTCAGGAATTCTGGGAATTGAAGTCCATAGGTCATAAATTTGTCATTGTCCGATTAGAGCCCACAGAGTTGGTCTGCTGGTGGTCCCGTCAGCCAAACAATGTCGGCTGGTGGGCCCACGAATGAGGGCCTTCTCTGTGGCAGCCCCGGCTCTCTGGAATACACTACCCCCCGAGATCCGCATTATTCCCACCCTGCCAGCCTTCAGAAAAGCAGTAAAAACATGGCTTTGTCGACAGGCCTGGGGCCAATGATTTTAATACAACACTGATCACTCTTGGCCCCATGAATGATTTATTGTAGGGGTTTTCAAATTGTGGTTTTTAATGTTTTTAAATGTTTTAATATCTATTGTTTTTAATGCTTTTTATATTTGTTATTGCACATGAATTTTTACTGTTGTGAGCCGCCCAGAGACTCTGTGGAGTGGGCGGCATAGAAATGCAACTAATAAATAAATAATAAATAAATAAATAAATTGTTGCCCACTCCTGTTTTGGAGACCACAATAGAATGTAATTCTGACAACCCTTTGGGGGAAGTTAGGAAGAAGCTATGGATTGGCACCTCTTCCTTCTCCATGCCAGAGGCAGGGATGGCCTTCCCACCGATTTTCAAATACTCCATGGCATGAATTCTTAGAGCTTGCGTTCTCCTTGAGAGGTCTCCTGGTCAACCTGTTCTTCTAATATTTGTCATACTGATGGGTCTAACTCTGATTCTGCCTTTGCTGGTTTCTCGAAGTTGGGTGCTTTCCTACTACCTTGTCACTCTGTGATTTCCCTGCTCTGTGCGTCTCCTTCAAAACTTCCCTTGTGATGTTCTCCTCTCCTAATCTTGGCTTCCCCCGTCTTCTCTCTTTCCTGCTCCCCTTAGGATTTGTTTCAGGTATTGCCTTCTTTCCCTTTTATCGCTGTCCTTCTTTCCTGCCTCTTTCTCTTTTTGCCTTTCTCTTTTTGCCTTTATTGTTTATTGGTGAAGCTGGCTCTCTTTCACTCTGGCTGCCTGGTCTCAACTTAGATTTGCTGGTTCTCCATTCTTGGGCTGAAGCTTTTATTATTTATTTTGGCTTTTCCTTTAAAAAAATAAAATAATAAATTACCCCTTGCGTTCTTTTCTGTTCTTCAAACTGAATACAAATAGCACTAGCACTTAGACTTATATACCGCTTCACAGTGCTTTTACAGTCCTCTCTAAGCAGTTTACAGAATCACCCTATTGCCCCCGACAATCTGGGTCCTCATTTTACCCACCTTGGAAATATGGAAGACTGAGTCAACCTTGAGCCACTCAGGATCAAATTCCTGGAGAGAGCAGTGAGTTAGCCTGCAATACTGCATTCTAACCACTGCGTTACCACGACCCTTCCTTCCTTCCTTCCTTCCTTCCTTCCTTCCTTCCTTCCTTCCTTCCTTCCTTCCTTCCTTCCTTCCTTCCTTCCTTCCTTCCTTCCTTCCTGTTAAGGGAAGAATTCCCCCATAAAGGCGACATTGGATCTTTTGCTTGGAATTCAATAGAATTCCAAGCAAATAAAATTAGAAATAAAACCGAGATTAAAATGTCTAATAGAAAATATTTATTTCAGTACAAAACAATATAAAACAATAAATCCTGAATAAACTACATCTTTGCTACGCAACATGTCCTTCCATGTGGGAAGGTACAACAGAAGTGATTAATGGTGGATAGGAATGTAGACATGCACAGAACATCATATCACGTGTTCTGCTTGTATTGGGAAGTACCATAATATTTAGGATAGGGGTGCATCACCCTGCATAGACTCACAACTGACAACATTCACATCGTGACCCTTCCTTCCTTCCTTCCTTCCTTCCTTCCTTCCTTCCTTCCTTCCTTCCTTCCTTCCTCCCTCCCTCCCTCCCTCCCTCCCTTAGCACATAGCACTTAGACTTATATACCGCTTCATACTGCTTTCCAGTCCTAAGCGATTTACAGAGTCAGCATATTTGCCCCCAACAATCTGGGTCCTCATATTACTGACCTCGGAAGGATGGAAGGCTGAGTCAACCTTGAGCCTGGTGAGATTCGAACTGCCATTTTGCAGGCAGCCGGCAGTCAGCAGAAGTAGCCTGCAGTACTGCACTCTAACCACTGCGCCACCGAGGCTCTTATGAAGATAGTTCCAAGCCTACCTCTTTCCATCAATACTTTTTTTTTGTTCCTTTATATTTTAGAAAGCACACACCCCATTGCTAGAATCAAAACATCTCTGAGTGATTTACAATGACAAATATGGACCAGACACAAAAAAGGACCCACAAACAGACAGTCAAACCCCATCATAAACAAAGGTGAAAACCCAAGATAAAACTTGGCAACTTTAAAACTTGTGGACATCAAATCCCAGAATTCCCCAGTCAGCTACGGGGAATTCCAGGGGTTGAAGTCCACAAGTTTTAAAGTTGAAGTGCACAGGTCTTCATCATACTGTCTGGGAAATTCTGGGGGGGTTGAAGTCCACAACTCTTAAAATTGCCAGGTTTGAAAAACACTAGAGTAAGAATGTTAAGGCCGGCCTAGAGTGGCCATTATTGCACATTCCCGGAGGCCTGCAAACGTTTTATCTCCCATGGATTTCAATCCTCAGCATGGCTGGCTCAGGAATTCTGGGAATTGAAGTCCACAGGTCGTAAATTTGTCATTGTTGCCCACTCCTGTTTCGGAGACTACAATAGAGTGTAATTCTGACAACCTTTAGGGCAGTGTTTCCCAACCTTGGCAACTTGAAGATGTCTGGACTTCAATTCCCAGAATTCCCCAGCCAGCGAATGCTGGCTGGGGAATTCTGGGAGTTGAAGTCCAGACACCTTCAAGTTGCCAAGGTTGGGAAACACTGCTTTAGGGAGAACTTAGGAAGAAGCTATGGATTAGCACCTCTTCCTTCCCCATGCCAGAGCCATGGCAACCTTCCCACAAATTTTCAAATGCTCCATGGCACGAATACTCAGAGCTTGTTCTCCTTGAGAGGCCTGTTGTAACTGTGCCAATGGTGTGAAACAACTCCTGCCCCACTCCCCAAATTTGTTCACCTCCTACCTTGTAAGGCTTCAGGAAACCATGAAAAACAAGCGCTGTCGCGAAGACCCTTTCCATCATCAATGCCACCATCTGCGTTGATCGCTTTTCAATTCCTTATTTTATGATTTGAGCCATGCTTTCACGGATTGTGTTTTTTGTGATGCAAAATTGCCGACGCTTTATTGTGGAAGCCCCTCTGAGTGTCTTGACTGCAGCCATGAAAGAAAGAAAAAATGATGATTGCTGCTGGTTGTTGATAATTATTTATTTCCCCCCTCCTCTCCATTTCCCCCCAGTTTGGTGCTTTTGGTCATCCTTAATATGTTGCTGTTCTACAAGCTGTGGATGTTGGAATACACCACTCAGACCTTGACGGCATGGCAGGGACTACGTTTACAGGAAAGGTAAGGGATGCAGAAGAAGGATTCCGCCCTGGGGGGAATCAAACTGAGACAGCCTTAACTACATTCTGTATACATGGGGACTCACAATGTCTTCTTTCTTTCTTTCTTTCTTTCTTTCTTTCTTTCTTTCTTTCTTTCTTTCTTTCTTTCTTTCTTTCTTTCTTTCTTTTTCTTTCTTTCCTTCCTTCCTTCCTTCCTTCCTTCCTTCCTTCCTTCCGTCTTCCTCTTTCCTTCTTTCTTTCTTTCTTTCTTTCTTTCTTTCTTTCTTTCTTTCTTTCTTTCTTTCTTTCTTTCTTTTCCTTCCTTTCTTCTTCCTTCCTTTCTTTCTTTCTTTCTTTCTTTCTTTCTTTCTTTCTTTTTCTTTCTTTTCCTTCCTTCCTTCCTTCTTTCCTTCCTTCCTTCCTTCTTTCTTTCTTTCTTTTTGTTCCTTCCTTCCTTTCTTCTTCCTCTTTCCCTCTTTCTTCCTTCCTTCCTTCCTTCCTTCCTTCCTTCCTTTCTTTCTTTTTCTTTCTTTTCCTTCTTTCCTTCCTTCCTTCTCTTTCCTTCTTTCCTTTCTTTCTTTCTTTCTTTCTTTCTTTCTTTCTTTCTTTCTTTCTTTCTTTCTTTCTTTCTTTCTTTCTTTCTTTTCGTTCCTTCCTCCTTCCTTCCTTCCTTCCTTTTCCTCTTTCCTTCCTTCCTTCTTTCCTTCTTTCTTTCTTTCCTTCTTTCTTCCTTCCTTCTTTTCTTCTTCCTCTTTCCCTCTTTCTTTCTTTCTTCCTTCCTTCCTTCCTTCCTTCCTTTCTTTCTTCCTTCTTTCTTTCTTTCTTTCTTTCTTTCTTTCTTTCTTTCTTTCTTTCTTTCTTTTTCTTTCTTTTCCTTCTTTCTTTCCTTCCTTCCTTCCTTCCTCCTCCTTCCTTCCTTCCTTCCTTCCTTCCTTCCTTCCTTCCTTCCTTCCTTCCTTCCTTCCTTCCTTCCTTCCTTCCTTCCTTCCTTCCTTCCTTCCTTCCTTCCTTCCTTCTTTCTTTCTTTCTTTCTTTCTTTCTTTCTTTCTTTCTTTCTTTCTTTCTTTCTTTCTCTCCCCCGCTCTCTCTTTCTTCCTTTTTTCCTCTCTCTCTCTCTCTCTCCCTCTTTCCCTCCCTCCCTCCCTCCCCCCTCTCTTTCTGCCACCCATCCCAATCAATGACTCTCAATGGCTTACAATTAAAAAAAAATCTCAAGAATAGCAAAGTCGGAAGGGACTGTATTATTTATTAAATTTGTTTGCCACCCATCTCATCACGATATTACAATCAGAGTGCGAAAAAATGTTTTAAAACAATAAAACCATCCAAAATAGATATCCATAGCAGCCGAGATACTTGGCCAGTTAGCAATAAAAGCCAGGAAATGGGGCCCTTGAGATATTCAGCACCCGAGTCTTGGGAACATAGCCAGGTTTTTATGGACTTATGAAAGGTTAGCAGGGTTGGGGGCCATTCTGAACTTCAAAGGGAGGGTGTTCCAGGGGCCACTGCACAAAAGTCCATTTCCTGGTCCCTACCAGCCGACATTCCTTAGCTGATGGGATCTGCAGCATGTCCATTCTTACGATTAAACCCATTTACCCACCAGGATCTCCTCAAGGATCTCACGTTGGCATGCAAGATAGGTAAAGTTTCCCCTCGCACATATGTGCTAGTCGTTCCCGACTCTAGGGGGCGATGCTCATCTCCATTTCAAGGCCGAAGAGCCAGCGCTGTCCGAAGACGTCTCCGTGGTCATGTGGCCGGCATGACTAAACGCCGAAGGCGCACGGAACGTTGTTACCTTCCCACCAAAGGTGGTCCCTATTTTTTCTACTTGCATTTTTACATGCTTTCGAACTTCTAGGTTGGCAGAAGCTGGGGCAAGTAACCGGAGCTCACTCCGTTACGCGGCGCTAGGGATTTGAACCGCCGAACTGCCGACCTTTCTGATCGACAAGCTCAGCGTCTTAGCCGCTGAGCCACTGCGTCCCTGGCATGCTCTGGATACTCTGCCCTATAATGTCTTGGAAATTTTTGGCTGTAAGAAAGAGTCCCTTAGAAAACTGGAAAAAACTTAAAATTGTCCGTATTGGGTAGAATAGCTACAATTAAGACGAATATTCTGCCGAGATTATTGTACCTGTTTCAGACAATCCCAATAAAGCTTGGGGGAAAAATATTTTGAAGAATTAAATAAGATGATATTAAAATTTGTATGGCAAATACAAATGTAAAAAAGCGAGAATAAAATTAAAAATGCTACAAGATGTTAAGAGTAGAGGAGGTTTTGGCCTTCCGGATTGGGAGTTATACTACCAAGCATCGGCACTTACGTGGGTGAAGGAGTGGATTAATTTGAGGAATACGAGATTACTAACACTGGAGGGTCATGATTTGCAATTGGGATGGCATGCCTTTTTATGGTACGAGAAGGGTGAGATACATAGCTACTTCCAGAGGCACTACATTAGGAAGGCATTACTGCTAGTATGGACCAAAATCAAAGAGCAACATTATCTGGAAATACCAGTTTGGATATCTACAGTGGAGGCATTGATACACCCAAATGTCATAAATATGGGAAAAAATCATAAGATATAAGGACATACTAAATAAAAGGGGAGAACTAAAAACTAAACAATAACTAAACAGTTATTGGAGGAGGAACAAGTAAAAGAAACTATGATAATTTGGGCTAAGAATTTTGGCTATACAATTGAATTAGACAATTGGAGGAGGAACAAGTAAAAGAAACTACGATAATTTGGGCTAAGAATTTTGGCTATACAATTGAATTAGACAAATGGCAGAAATTATGGAATAGAAACTACAAGCTTACAATGTCAACAGCGTACAAAGAAAATCTCTATAAAATGTTTTATAGATGACACTTGTCACCTCTAAGAATAGCGAATATGTACAAAGATAAATCTGTCAAATGTTGGAAATGTAACCAAATACCAGGTTCATATTATCACATATGGTGGACGTGTCCCAAAGCAAAAAAAAATTGGAAGAAAATTCGCATATGGCTAGAAGCTATGATAAAACATCACATAGACTTGAAACCTGAGATATTCCTGCTGGGCATGCTACCAGAAAATTATAATAAGGGTAATACATATTTAATTCTACATATTTTAACAGCAGCCAGGATTGTATACGCACAATATTGGAAAAATGAACAAACCCCCACAGATGAGAATATAATTTTAAAAAATAATGGAATGTGCAGAAATGGATAGGTTAACGTTAAAAATTAAAGAAAAAGAAGATTCTGAATGTTTTATGACATGGGAGCTTTTTTACAAATGGTTAGTCGATAGATGCAGAGATCAGATGGATGGATTTATGTGAAATATGGATTATATGAGAAAGAAAAATTGATTAGTAAACATTTTGATGCTTATATAATGGATGTCAATATGGAAGATAGTATACTTTATAACAACGATTGATAGTATCTACTATATGTTTGTATGTTGATATGATCATAATGATTACGAGGATGTTTAAATTTTAACACTTTTGATACCTAGAAAACACACTGTTCAATTTAAAAATGGAATTTGTGATATAAAAACAATAAAAATATATATTAAAAAAAAGAAAGGGTCCCAGTTGGCTTCAAGTGCTTTCATTTCTCTCTTTCTGCTTCTTGGTCTCAACAGGTTACCCCAATCTCAGACTGAGTGGGCCCAGTTATTAGAGTCCCAGCAGAAATATCATGACACAGAGCTCCAAAAATGGCGAGAGATCATCAAATCATCAGTGGTTCTTTTAGATCAGGTGAGAGCTACCTCCAACCTAGGGGAGAAGCCATGGGTTGTGGGCAGGTTGAAGGCAAGGCAAGTGAAATAGCAAGCCACTTTGATACGTGTTCTAATTTCTTCCATTTATGTAGGCGAAGGAGTGGCAGAACCTGGGGTGGAGTCAAAAGAGGGGTCAGCTTAGAATCCCTATGTAGTCACAAGCGAACTAAGCCCAATCTCCCTTGAATTCCATTGATCCTCATCGAACTCCTAGCAGGTGCTAACTGTTAGTTCAGAATATTCCTGTGCATAGGCATGAGTAGCAATAAATCAGATTAACTAGACATTCATGTGTGGACTTGATCTTTCATGCCTGACAATTTATGTCCAGTCTTTGTTCTAAATTGTATCTCATCTATGAGTGTGATGACCCGGGACGTGGCACGAAGCAACACAGCCAGAGAACCTGTATGAGTCCCTTTATTGGCACCAACTTTGCCCCCAACGTTCCGTTTACTCTCCAGCCTGGAGAAAAGCTCTCCCACAAACCTGCAGCAGCTTTTGGCTGCAGATACTTCAGTCCAAACATTAAGTAAGCAGAATGACTGCAATCAATCACTCCAGCAGGGCAAGATAATGAGTCCCAGAAGCAAATAATTCACAGCAATAATTCCAGCAAGACAAGATAAGCACACAGAAGCATGACAATAATTCAAACAGTCAGGAGGAATGCCAGAAATGCAGGCCACAACTCTCAACACTATATGAATTCAGCGTTTGTTCCCAACAAACACCCCTCCCAAGTGCCTCTCCTTTAAACTCCATCCCCAGGTGTGCCTTGTGAAGGGAATTGGGTCCTTTCCTTCCTTGTAAGCCACGCAACCCACGTTGCTCTCTTCTGTGTTCTTCCCTGCGCACCCTAGGATGAGGAGGGGGTGGGCCTTGGTCTTCATATGAGCCCCCTCTCCCTTGTTCTACCTCTCCCTTGCTCTGCCCAGCCTGACTTTGCCCTTCCCCAGTTTCCTCCACAGCCAACAGAGCCACTCCCCCGCTCTCTGTCAGCTGTTCGTCTTCCGTCTCAGATTCAGACTCCGACAGGGGCATGACAATGAGATTATCCTTTGTTTTATTCTCACAATAACAATTACATTAGGTAGGTAGGGTTGAGAGGTACTAAGTAAGGCAAAATCACTACTAAACTCTAAGAGAGGATTAAACCCTGTCCTCTCCAGTCAATCCCTTGATCTCCTCACCATGTATTCAGGTATCCTTATGGAATGGATATTCCCCCCAAAAAAACCCTATTTCCTAATTCCAGATCTGGCCCTATTTTATTTACTCCTGCCTCCATACATAGTTGAGGCATCTGATGACCTGGGAACCAGGTGGGTTCTCCCATAAATCTGCTAGATTTGTTCAGTTGCCGCACAACTCTTTCCACAGCGGTGTTATTTGCATGCTGAGTTTTGAGCACCAACCTCCCAGGCCACCTGTTTTGCATTTCCAAGATGGTGTCTTTGCTTTGCAGATGAAGGAATCCCTCATCAACCTTCAGAAAGGCATCGGCTCTCGCGAATATCGGCCCGAGTCGGATGAGAAACGGAAACGGTTCTACTAGCAGGCGGGAACACACACGTGGCCAGAGGATTGTGTGCAATATATGTACATAGAGAATGAATATATATCGAGAGAGATATATTCATCATCTCCAGATTTTTACAGAAGAAAGAAACAGCTGGCGTAGCGAGAAGAAGCACGGTGCCGACGGAGCTCCCGCACTGGATGAAACCAGGAACGTCAACAAGGAAAGGCCAGAATGTGATGGAGGAATTGGGCTTTTCCGGCACTGAGGCATTGTGGGAAAATCCACTCTGGCCCTCCTGGATTCATGCATCTTTCTAGGCATTTTCCTGGCTCTCTCTTTGTTTGTCTGCCTCTCTTGGGCGGGAGCGGGAAGACTTGGGAAGCCATGAAACCCTCCTTTGGAGCTACTCCTTAACTAGGCTTGGCACAAATGGCCTATTTGTTCTGGCATGGAGGAACTGTTGTGTTATTTTTCTCGGCAAGAATGCGGCTGGTCGGCTTTCCCCCCCCGGGCGAGTCTTCAAGCCAGCTGCCAGACAGAGCATTGTTGCTTGTTTTCCACCCAGGGTCCCCTTTCTGCGATTTCTCTTTCATTGGCAAGTGGACTTGGCACATGCTTACCCCTACCCACGCTGCTACTTCGGCGGAGAGCGGCCGCCCCGGCGTGCGACGGGATGGGTTTGTTTGAGGAGACAAGGCAGGAAGCTATTGTGCGTGCGTTCGTGGAAGGGCCTTGTGTGCAGCTCACTCAGGTGCTAACTCCCATTGTGAAGGATGAGTTCTGCCAGGGGATGGCCAACGATGGCAACTTTATGACCTGTGGATTTTGACTCCCAGAATTCTGGCTCAGGAATTCTGGGAGTTGAAGTCCACAAGTCATAAAGTCGCCACAGTTAGCCACCCTTGAGTCACCTTTTGTTCCTTTCCTTGTTTCGGCTTGATGGCATCTTCTCTGGTGGTTGTTGTTGTTGTGTCCTGTGACCTTTGCAGCTTCAAGTAGTTACTCGAGAGAGCTGTCGCTCTGCTTAAAGGGCTATCTGTACTTGCAGAGATACCAATGGAGACCCACATCCAGGGAGCTTGAACTGCTCTCGTGTATGAATGTCCACAGCGAAACAAAACAAAACAAAAAGGCGACAATAGATTTGAGCCACAACCCAGGAACATGCCTCAGCTCAGCAAGGGGTTTTAAAAAATGTCTGCTTTGAAGTCTTTGTTCCAAATCTTGTATTTATTTAAGCCGTCATGTTTCTTGTACCCATGTCAAGAAGGAGAGTTGAGGAAGAAGCGTAAGGAGAGATAATTTTGCTTTTTGTAGCGAGAGAGGGGCTTTACGTTGCTGTGTCTGTCAGCTTGGGCCACGGCAACTCACTGCATTCGCACGAAGCTCTTGTAAAAATTTTGAAGGTCACTTCTGAAGGTACATTCAGCAACTGCTTGATGCGGACTCTTGTTCCTCTTCAGCGGCTGATTTCAAATGCAAGAATGCATTTTAATCCTTTAAAGCAAGGTGGTCTAACCTCGGCAACTTTTAAGACTTGTGGACTTCAACTCCCAGCATTCCCTAGCTAGCCATGTTGGCTGGAGAATCCTGGGAGTTGAAGTCCGCAAGTCTGAAAGTTTCTATGATTGGACGCCCCCTGCTTTCAAGAAAGTCCTTCTTGGTGGCCCCTAGCCATCGGAGGCCAGAGGCACGGCAGCTCCGCAAAACACAGACATGAGAACATTTGTTGGCTAAGCTGTGAACAAGAAAACACAAAAGCGTTTTATTTTTTTTAGGATTTTTCCTTGGGGGGAAAAAAAATTGCATACCGCTTGAAAGAGCTAGAATTCCACCAAACGATGATGCTTTTTTTAAATTTTATTTTTTTCGGTGGATTTGGTCAAAGCAAACATTTCTCCAATTTGGAATGAAGCAAACCGAAGACTTATTTTTGTGGGCGGGAGGTCAGTTTTATCATGCAAAAGGCCATAGTTTTCTAGAAGGCCAAAGCTGAGCAGCGGATTCTCTCTGCCTGCTACTTTAAAACTAGAGATTTCCAGGAAAGAAATAAAAAGAGAATTCCCTCTTTCAGGCGCCAGCTGGATGGTGCCTATCAGCGTTTAACTGATCTGCACCAAATACCATCCTCTTTGGCAACTACGATCAGGATATTGTTTATATGCATGTTATTGAGCCAGAAAAAGAAATCATGCTTGGCATGAATTATGTATCTGAATTGGGCCTTTTTATGATGAAAGTTGGCATCCTTCTCTCTACGCACCGTTGAAAGATAAAAAGGAACAAACCTTAGCCAACCACAATCTTCTCCTTGATTGACTGGTAGAGGCACCACAAGAAAGCCTCAAGCCCAGACAGACAAGCAGGTCAGCCCAAGGCAGAGAGCGCACATCCAGACATTCTTCTTCTTGTTTCCAGGGTGTTGATCAACACGAATGCAAAGTATCTGCTTTGGCATCGAAGCTGCTGGATTTTACCCTGGGAGCAAACGCTCAGCAGGTTGGAAGTGAATGAAATTGAGTTGTTGGGGTTTTTTTTTATTTTTCACATGCTCCACCTACAGAAGCAGGAAAGGTGGGTTTTTTTTCCCCTCCTGCATCTTGCTTTTTTTTTTTTTTTTTGCTAGCTGGCTGGGCTAACTGGCAAGAGATAACAACCGGAGACAAATACTTCTGTAGTCCAAAAAAAGATTCTTTTTAGGAGGTCAGAACGGCTGATGGTCACCAGTAGGAGAAAACGGCAGCTGAGGTTGACGTAAATTTGGGACACTGAACTTGCGGGAGGTTTTTTTAGGTTAATTTATTTGCATATATATATATTCTGAGGTTTTCGCGGGTGTTTGTATGTAGGTCTTTGGTTATTCGGGTTTTCTCCCGCGTGAAATTGGAAGTGTCTTGGCGACGTTTCGACGAAGTCTCATTCGTCATCATCAGGCTGGTGTCTTCTGCTTCCTGCTCCTAAAAGCAGGAAGCCGAAGACACCGGCCTGATGATGACGAATGAGACTTCGTCGAAACGTCGCCAAGACACTTCCAATTTCACGCGGGAGAAAACCCGAATAACCAAAGACCTACATATATATATATATATATATATATATATATATATATATATATATATATATATATATATATATATATATATATATATATATATATATATATATATATATATATATATATATATATATATATATATATATATATATGGCAATTTTGGGGGATCTGATTTGAGGGCCACCAGAGCTTTTCATTCAAAACGATAGAAGTCTCGTATGAACCTTCTTCTCGGAGGAGGAAAGGGAAGAGCGGTTGTGAGGTTTTGCTTCCCGAACACTTAAACGAGGGTGTTGTGAATCACGGTTATTTAAACAAAAATATTATTTTCTTTGAACGAGTGGGTGGGCACAATGGTTTGCTGGGCAGACTGAAGAAAACTGTTTAGTGTAGCATTTTTATTTTGCTTGGTTTTTTTTTTTTAAGAGATGTCGAAGAGAACTTGGGAGTCGTGGTCATTTCATAACCGAGCGTTAACAGACTCACCCCAACAAAATGCATTCTCTCCCCCCTTCCCCCCCAGAAAAGTCTCAAAACTCTCTCTTTTGGGGGGCGGGGTGGGGCAGCTGCATTGCTTTTAATCCCTCAGAGTTTTGCCCATCAGCCTAAACCGCATTTGTTCTGTTCGGAACAGAGTTAAAGGTATAGGAGATGTTCACGGTACTAGATACACCTACCTGAAAGTGGATTTGGCTTAATTTATACGCAGGATTAAAATGGATTTTTTTTAATTATCCAGGAGACACATATATGTGTGTGAAAAGGATCTGGCTCTTCCTCTCAATTTGTCTTGGCGTCTCTTCACACTCATTGTGGGTCATCCAACCTTTCCCATGGCTGGTGAGAGCTGTGGTCAGCACATGGAGCCCCCTGGTTTGTTTGTTTTTTTAAACTATGCATTGCGCGCTGGTAAGCTTGTCCATTTATGGAAGGGCTTTGTCGAGAGGGACACTTGGTATCTAGAAATAGTTTCTGCCGTCTTCTTCCTCCACTTCCAGTTTTGATTTTTAGGTTGTGAAGTCCTGGGGTTTTCATTTTAACATAGCTGACCGTTCCCTTTGGCTCCTGCGACAGTCAATCCATAAAATCCATTGTTGGCTCCTCAATTTTGCAGGAGACCGCATGAGAGGTTCCAGAGGGACTTCTTCTGCTGAGAGAACTGGTAGATTGGGACCTCCAGACTTCAGAAGGTCTTGGTGATCCCTTCGTATTCCCTAACGATCCATGCTCCGATTTGGTTCTTCGTTTCCTCATGTCCATGAGGTGTTCCTCATGCTCTGCTCTCTGGCTCATGCCTGGTGGAAGCACAGATGATGATTCTTCTTGTGCCATTCATCCCTTGATGTGCCAATCAGCCAAATGAGAAGGTTAACTGTCCCAGCGGCAGCCACACACCCTGCTTGTTGAGAACGCGTTCTCCTTCACCCTCTTTCTTGAAAGCAGCCACATGGGACGTTGGCTTCTTTAGGATTTTTGCCCTCTCAAGTGATCTGACTTAATGCTAAGAGTTTCATCCTCCGGCCAACGGTGCGTTCTGACGTGGTCACGAGGAAGGCGAGCTGTCCTTTCTTCATCACCCTCAATCTGCTGCTCTTTTTTTGACCGCGGCTGCTGTGAAGATAACGGCGGTGATGGTGACATCTCCATGTTTACATTACCTCATTTTACTTTGGTCAGTCGAGGCGTGGTAAGGTTTGAAGGACAGGCCTTCCCAATTTCAGATGTCCACTTGAGAGTACCATGGGATGCTCTGGGGGTGTTTCTCCATGGGTCAATATTCTCCTACTCATTCTGGGGTCTTCGGGGAAGAGTTGGGGGAGCTACTCAATTTCCAATAATCCAGCTCCACAACAGGACGAAGTAGCCATTCTCCCGATGGTTCCCTGCATGATAAGGATGGTGGGCATTCATCCATTTCTCTTCTTCTCCCTTTTTTCTCACCTTAAGCATGACATTTTGGTCCCCACAACTCATATTCTTAAGCTGCCACTTTTCTCCAGCTACTTTTCGACTCCCTAAAAAGAGGAAGATTTTCAAAAAAAGGGGGAGGGACTATAAAGGGACTGGACAGAAGGCCAAGTAATATTTTCTTTCCCACCTTCCCGGCATTCATGAAGGTGGAAGGATCTGGGACAATTAATAGCATAATTCTGGAGCCAGGCCACATGCTAAAGAGCTCTCTCCCCAACCCCCCACAACCCCCCCCCGATTGTGTGTACGCGTGTGTGAGGTTGTGTGCGCAAGTGTGCGTGTGCCTAGGATCCGTCTGTGCGAGTCTGTATTGAAACTTTGCGCTGTGCGCGAGGTCTAATATAAGTTGATTACAAAAATAAAAATGAAAAAACAGAAACAAAAAAACCATCAGCCACCACAAGCTTGAGTTGATAGAAGCTAGGAGTTATACAGGCTACAAAGCCAAAATCTTAATGTAAAGTAGCTAGAAAAAGAAATGGAATAAAAGTATGAATAAAATATAACGAACAGAAGACAGTAGGTGTCATTGGTTTTTTTTAATTAATTTTTTATTATTATTATCGGTGCTCTCATTATTTCATTGTTTTATTGTTGCCTCTTTCTACAGTCTCTACGCCTGGTTTTAGGGCGTTCTCCTTTAGAGGCAAAATCATTTTAACCAAGTGTCTTCTTCGGTGGGCTGATACCCAGGCAAGAGTGATCACAACTCCACACGAACTGCTAGATTGGGAGACAGATCTCCCAAAGTCTTGTCTTAAATTATGGAAGCAAGTAAAATTAGGAAGCATTTATCTCTGGAAAAAACTTCCCGAGTTTCAGAACTATTGTCTCTCTGAGAATAATACCCTTTGTTCCTCTTGTAAGTCTAAAAAAGGACTCTTAGTACAGGGCTTTCCAACCTGGGCCACTTGAAGACCTGTGGCCTTCAACTCCCAGAATTCCCCAGTCAGTAATGGCTGGCTGGGGAATTCTGGGAATTGGAAGTCCACAGATCTTCAAGTGGCCAAGGTTAGACACCCCCCGCTCTAGTACACAACTAAAGGAGATTAGGAAATGGATCTTCACTAATGTCAACACGCACGGTTGTTTTTGAAAGAAATGAACTTGGAAGAAATGGGGACGAATCTGATTTTTCCCAAGTGAGGTTTGGTTTTTGGTTCTCACCAGCTCCATTCGGCATGGCTGAGAGATGGCAACTATGGGAGTTGTAGGCCCATGCCTGGAGGATCACAGAGTTACCTGACATTACCACGAAGGTGAGTCCTCTCCACCCTGAAGTAGATGGTTGGGAAACCTTAAATCTGAATGAAGGGATTTTTGGCTAGAAAAACTTGAATAACAAGCGCATTCAATTCATGCGACGTCAATAGCTCTACCTCATGCAGCACATTAAAGCAAACTGGAATTTTAAATATCAAAGGATCAAATCTGAATACCAAAGGATCAGATATCACGTTTTAAGTCTTTGGGCATTAATTAGGCTGACTTCTGTTTCTTATCTCCACTTCCAGATCGGGAAGGGAAGGGCTGCGTTGCAGATTTTCTCCAAGGTTTATGGGGATTTTTTTTATTTTCATTTTTTAGCTTAGGAAAAATCAAATGATGGATGGAATAGTCTCAAAAGGAAAGATCGGTGCTTTGTTCTGAGCTTGGAAGGACTACACAGCGATTCAACACCTGCCCCCACACCTCAAAAAAAATGTCACAAGAAGTTGAAAAAAGGAAACATACTATGTGAATAAGGAACTAGCCATAAGCTTCCTTCTAATGATATGGATGCTGTAGACCAGGGTCTCCAACCTTGGCAACTTTAAGACTTGTGGACTTCAACTCCCAGAATTCCTCAGCCGGGAATTCTGGGAGTTGACGTCCACAAGTCTTAAAGTTGCCAAGGTTGGAGACCCCTGCGGTGTAGACCTAAAGGCATTATGATCAAAAGCTTGACCTGCCAAAGGCCTTGAGTTTTAGTCCTCCACCTGAATCCCAGAGCTCATTAACAGTCACTGAGGGTTGAAGCACACATAGAAAATAAGATTGATTTAGCCCTGTTTTTTTCATAGCTACTTCAACTGCAGTCACAACTCTTTGAAAGAGATTTTTGTATTCCCATTCTGTTTGGGAATGTGGTGTGCGGTGACTGAAGAATCGATTAAAAAGCTGCTTCTCAGATAATATCACACTACTAACCAGAGCATACAAAACATTCACCAGACCAATCCTTGAATACAGCTCATCTGTCTGGAACCCACACCGCATATCGGACATAAATACATTAGAAAGTGTCCAGAGATACTTTACGAGAAGAGCCCTCCACTCCTCTACTCACAACAGAATACCTTACGCAACCAGACTTGAAATCCTGGGCTTAGAAAGCTTAGAACTACGTCGACCTAAGCATAGCTCATAAAATGATCTGCTACAACATCCTTCCTGTCAACGACTACTTCAGCTCCAACCACAACAATACACGAGCACACAACAGATACAAACTCAAAGTGAACTGCTCCAAACTTGACTGTAGAAAATACGACTTTAGCAACAGAGTGCTAAATGCCTGGAACTCACTACCTGACTCTGTGGTTTCGTCACCAAACCCCCAAAACTTTACCCTTAGACTGTCCACTGTTGACCTCACCCGATTCCTAAGAGGTCAGTAAGGGGCGTGCATAAGCGCACCAGCGTGCCTACCGTCCCTGTCCTAATGTTCCCTCTTATCAGTACCCATCTTATGTATATAAACAATGTTATATCTATGTATATCACCAACACGTACTTGACAAAATAAATAAATAAATAAAATAAAATAAAATAAACTACCATAATGGAAGCTTATCTCTAAAGCAGAATTAACAAGTCCCTTTTCAAATGGAAACCAGACCCATTACTGTAAGAAAAAATTGCATAGGTGAAGTTGACCCCAGTCAAGGATTTTATCAAAAATTATTACTGGAAGATATTGTTTCTGCCTTAACACATGAAGGAAAGAAGGATGAACACACCACTGCTCCAACCTTAGGATAGGCAGTCTCCAAACTTGGCAACTTTTAAGACTTGTGGACTTCAACTCCCAGAATGCCCCAGCCAGCAGGGGGAATTCTGGGAGTTGAAGTCCCCAAGTCTGAAGTCAAGATACCCCTGGTCTAGAGAGAGCTGTAGAACACTGTAGAGAAACTACCTCTCCTTCTTGAATGTCGGATGCAAAAAAAAAGCCATTTAAAATAATCTGTTGTTTAAAAAAATATATGTACGAGTAAATTCTAGCCGATCACTGTTTCATCCTACCAACTTTCTCATCAAATTTAAGTTCCTAAAAACCTGTTCAGGAGGCAGCAGGTCCCATCTGCTGAATTCACAGCATTGCAAACGTGATTAAAAATGTCCCAAATCTCCTGAACAGCCTTCAAAACCATTTCAATCTGCTACATTTGGGGTGGGTGGGGGGAAGAGATCTATCAATTGAATTTCAGAAGTCTAAGAGTGCCATCTAGCGGAGATACAGGCCCTGGGTTGTCTATGGAGGTTCTCACTCATCCATATCATAGTTGTCCCAAAGGTGCTTTTATTTTAAAGGCAACTGGATTTTTCTGATTAAGACGTTTCGCTTCTCATCCAAGAAGCTTCTTCAGTTCTAACCGCTAGAACTGAAGAAGCTTCTTGGATGAGAAGTGAAACATCTCCAAAGAAAAAACCGCTCTTGCCTTTAAAATAAAAGCACTTTTGGGACAGGCACTGAGTTGCTAATTCCTTTCAGAAAGGTTGATTAGGAGAAGATTGGAAAGAAAACCTTAGGTTTACCTCCCCTGGGCTTCTGGTGTGTGGTGGGAACCTATATTAATATATTTCGACTTGCTATTTTCCATCATCCAAAACTGGGCAACAAGGAAGCAGAAATTCTGAATTATTTCCGGCCGATGAAACCACCAGCCTTGCTCTACTTCCAAAGCAACCAAGGTTGACTAAGACTGTACCTTGTGTGCTCCTAATCTGGCTGCTTGGCCACTGCGGTGACCGTCTCAAGCCACAAAGAGCGACCACTCGCCCTACTTCGAATATCAGTGTTTGGTGAAGAGTGTTCTTCAGCCAGCCCTTCCTACCATCATTTCAAAAGCTTGCTCTGGACTGCTAAATTGGCCACACCCACCCAGTCACATGGCCACCTAGCCACACCCACCCAGTCACATGGCCACCTAGCCATGCCCACCCAGTCACATGACCACCTAGCCACACCCACCCAGTCACATGACCACCTAGCCATGCTCACTCCATCACATGATCACCTAGCCACGCCCACCCAGTCACACGACCACCTAGCCACACCCACTCAGTCACATGACCACCTAGCCACACTCACTCAGTCACATGACCACCTAGCCACTCCCACCCAGTCACATGACCACCTAGCCACGCCCATCCAGTCACATGACTACCTAGTCACGCCCGCCCAGTCACATAACCACCTAGCCACGCCCACCCAGCTGGTCCGGGACCCCCCCAACAGTCTGAGGGACCATGAATTGGCCCCCTGTTTAAAATGTTTGAGGACCCCTAGTCTAAATCTATCGCGTGCATGCTAAGAAACCTATTCTCCACACTTGGGATTCACCCAGGAGTCGGACACACCCTGGATTGACCGTGGCCTATGTCAAGATGGAGATGAATGAAATTACGCAAACAGTGGAAGAGTTCTGCTCCAGCTAATGCCTGGATGGCAGGGGTGAAATCCAGCAGGTTCTGACAGGTTCTGGAGAACCGGAAGCGGAAATTTTGAGTAGTTCGGAGAACCGGCAAATACCACCTCTGGCTGGCCCCCGAGTGGGGTGGGAATGGGGATTTTGCAGTATCCTTCCCCTGCCACGCCCACCAAGCCATGCCCACCAAGCCACATCACGCCCACCAAGCCACGCCCACAGAACCGGTAGTAGAAAAATTGGATTTCACCACTGCTGGATGGTGATCATTTCAAGGCTTCTGTGGACATTCCAACAACATTCCCAGCTTCCTGAGTTCTTCTCCTGCTTCCCTCTCCTAGGGAAGCTTAACCTAAACTTTCTGATTCTTAGCTTTGCCAGTCTGCCCCATGCTGGGACAGGGACACTAAATTAATTCCAGAACGAAGACAGATGAAGGTCCGGCGTGGAGAACGTTGTTCTGGGGCAGCTGAGATGGCAAAGATCCCAATGGGGGAAAAAAATCTACGTTAAGGAGAGAGGCAGTTCGTATTTACGAAACTGGGACAGTGATGGGATGAACGGTGCCCGCCTGTCTGTCTTGGCTTGCCTCAAAGGAAGGCCTTTAATTGGTCAAGATGGAAGCCACGGATGCCTCCCAGGTGGAGGAAATAAATTTAGACGGCCTCGTGACTCCACCTCGTGGAACGGGATTCCTTCCAATCCAGCCGGAGTGATTTGTTCGTCCTTGAGTCTTCTGCCAGGTTCCTGAAAAGAAAAAGAAACGGCGAGAGTGAACTATTTATTTATTTATTTATTTATTTTGTGAGATTTATATACCGCATTATATTTATATACAATGCAAAACTACCTTTTGCATTGTAAAGGGCTGATTTGTGAAACTTGCTGTGTGAGCCCCACAACCAAGAGGCTGTGGGAGAAATTCACTCAATGTTTTTTTTTTGAATGGATAGAGTGGTGCGGTGGCCTAGAGGGGGAGCTCTCGCCTCACAATCAGGAAGCTGTGAGTTCGATCCTAGGTAGAGGCAGATATTTCTCTCTCTGGGCACTCTGAGAATATATCTGCTGAACAAAACTCCACACTGGCGACAGGAAGGGCATCCGGCCTGTGATGATCCAGGGCATGGCACAGAGATAACACAAACAGCTGGCAGTTCAAACCGGCCCTTTTTTTGTGCTCCAAATCTCCCCCAAACAAACCTCAAACAGCCTCAGGTCTCAATTAGTCCAGCCCAGCACTGTCTGCACCAATGCTTCATGGCAATAAATCCCACATTTATTTAGCAAAACAAGAACAAAGCAAGGAGCTCAGGGAGCAAAAGATCCAGATACTCAGTCCAGAACACCACACAAAAATGCAAGGATTCTTGGCAAGTTCAAATGTCAGCACACAGCACTCCAGGAACTCAGCGTTTGTTCCCGACAAATGCCCCTCCCCACAGTGTCTCCTTAAGTCTCATTCCCCAGGTGTGCCTGGTGAAGCTGGGCGGGGCACTCTCCTCGTGAGTGGCCTCCTCCGTCTGAGCTGATCCCGCCTCCTCTGCACTCTCCAAGCCCTTGCATTAGAAAGGGGTGGTTCATGCTCCTCGGCTGAGTTCTGTTCGTCCCTGTCTACAGGCCTTGCTAATTCCGAACAGCCTTGCCTGGACTGACTCTGCCCTTCCCCAGTTTCCTCTAAGGCCAACGGAGCTGTCCTCTCACTCGCTGCTAGTTCTTGTTCCAGCTCATCTTCCGCCGCAGAGTCAGACTCCGACAGGGGCATGACACGGCCATGCTAGCTCCATTCAGTTGCCCAGACTCCACCCCACAAGGGATTATAGGGTCGTTAAATGAAGATGATGGGGTTTTTTTTGAATGGATCCATTGACTGGCATCCAGTTCTTCACAAGTTCCAGATCCCTGAATTCTGCAATGCAGCTCCCAATATTTATATATTGATGGCCTCCGTTTATTTTATTCATTTGGCTATTTACTCTTTAGGGAAAAAAACACCCCTATATTATCAGAATAGAGCTGGAAGGGACCTTGGAGGTCTTCTTCTCCAGCCCCCTGCTCAAACAGGTGATCCTATACCATTTCAGACAAGTGACTGATTAATATGAATATAATTATATAATAACATCATATTAATATTTCCCTTAATGCGTTAAGGAAAAGAGCATATTTAAAATGTGGATTTTTTTTCCAAAAAAGTGAAAAGTAACATTCAGAACAAAGAAAATGTATGGTTGCATCAACTGGAGAGGTGAGGTGAAATGGAATTTATAAGTATACGTTAGGAAAAATGAATAGTAGTGTGAATTTTGAGTTGTAAACTGCCCAGGATCATTTAGGTGACATGGGCAGTGTACAACATAAACAAACAAACAACCAAATAAATATTTTAGCAGGCTCAATATGTAACATTTAATTTAAAAAAACCCCTTCAAATGCATTATTATTTCTGTGTTCTTAAGTCTTCTGCATCACACATGATCTTTTATACCTAATGTCTCTTAAGAACCGTGGTGGCGCAGTGGTTAGAATGCGGTATTGCAGGCTAATTCTGCCGACTGCCAGCAGTTCAATCCTGACCAACTCAAGGTTGACTCCGCCTTCCATCCTTCCGAGGTCGGTAAAATGAGGACCCAGAGTGTTGGGGGCAATATGCTGAACTCTGTAAACCGCTTGGAGAGACCTGCAAAGCACTGTGAAGCGGTATAGAAGTCTAAGTGCTAATACTAACTGCTATCTGGATTTATTTATTTATTTACTTACTTACTTATTTTTAATAGATGGAATATCCTGAGCTAATTTCTCCTTTTTCATGAAAAGAACTTTATCTCACCTTTGTTGCAAACGGCATTCTGGTGCAAATTCACCTGCTACTCCTCCACTGGTATAGCACAGTTTTCTTTATTTTCTGATGGGATGGCGAGGTAGTTGGTACTAAGGAACAAAAATGGTATTATTTGCAGAAGAACCCTAAATACACAAATGTGCTTTTAAGAAACCCTCACGGATTGAGTCCAGCTAGGTGGCATCCCCCATGGATTGAGTCCAGCTAGGAGCTGAGGTGGCGCAGTGGTTAAAAGCAGCACTGCAAGTTCAGCTGACTGCTAGTTCAGCAGTTCAGCTGTTCAAATCTCACCGGCTCAAGGTTGACTCAGCCTTCCATCCTTCTGAGGTCAGTAAAATGAGGACCCAGATTGTTGGGGGCAATATGCTGAACTCTGTAAACCGCTTAGAGAGGGCTGTAAAGCACTATGAAGCGGTATATAAGTCTAAGTGCTATTGCTATTGCTATCATCTAAGTAAGGGTTACTCAACCTTGGCCATTTCCAACCATGTGGACTTATCTCCCAGAATTCCACAATTAACAATAGCCATTGCTGAGAATTCTGGGAGTTGAAGTCCATTCAATTAGCCAAGGTTGGAAAACAGTGATCTAGATAAACTTGGTTCCAAAGAGCTGAGCAAGGTCAGAGATGGTTACAGGAGACCATCAAAAAGTACCTAGAGTATTAGCTAATTGGGAAAAAAATTCTAGAAAGAGTCAGTGGTGTAGCTTTGCCAAAGCAACTATGTAGATGTGTTCCTCGGATTACTTAGAATCTAGTGTGATAAAGGAGTTGTGGTTTTTTTTTTTTAAATCAGAGCTGAAGAAGCTTCTTGGATGAGAAGCGAAACGTCTTCGAAGAAAAACCAGAAAGTCCAGTTGCCTCTTGAAAAAGCACCTTTGGGACAACCATGACCTGGATGACTGAGAATCTCCATAGACATTGACCGGTTTCATTGTTTTTACTGTCAATGGTGAACCGCCCAAGGTTATGTTGTACTGTACAAGATGGGTAGCAACATACTTTATTTAATGGAATAAAACATGCTATCTTTATTAAGAACGGATAAAGCAAAAATCAGGCGTGCAAAAGATCCAGAATTTTATCTGTAACAGATTCGGTGAGATTGCTGTTTCGGGTCCTTTTTCCCCCTTGGCCTTGTTTCTCTCTCTCTGGTTCTCTTTTTTCTTCCTGCTTTGTCAGGAATATCCGTAAGGTATGGTCACAAAAATCAAGATGGCATCCTCAAGTTGAAGGTTTGGTTGCACGTTGGTTGGCAACATGATTTGGGACTATGCTATAGTTTGTAGGATCCAATCTGGGTCGGACACTGGGATCAGAGATTTAGTCTTGCAGATTCGTGCTGGAGCCCATCCCCAGGGAACCTCTCTCTAGCAGAGTGTGCACTTGGGTTACTCTATGTGTGGTATTTATATGGCATATTATATTATATGCCAGGTTGTGGGTGGCTTTTTAAAAATTGTTGATTGGGTTGGCTATTGTTTCCTTGTGCTGCCAAGCCCTCGCCTCTTAAGTACTGCACTTGGCAAGCTGGTTATAAATGAACACTCCTGTTGACCGACAGGGGGCCCTGTTTCCCAGGCTTCAATAATTTCCCTGGCTATTTTTGTACCCGCTCGGCCAACAATCTTAGTAGCTGCAAACTTGAATACATGTCCTTGTACATTGCAATGAACAAACTCTGTAGTTTGTTCTTCTCTTTCTGGCTGCAGTAGATAAACAGGTACGTCTTACAAAGGATCTGAATGCTGATTATAGGTTGGCCAACCCTGAGTTGTAACAGCCTGAGCTACTTCTCCACCCAGCTGCTGTGGCCTAAAGGTGGAGCTCTTGCCTCACATTCAGGAGGTTGTGAGTTCGATCCTAGGTAGAGGCAGATGTAGGGTCTCCTGCTTGGGCAGGGGGTTGGACTAGATGACCTGCAAGGTCCCTTCCAACTCTGTTAATCTGTAAACAATTTCCCCCCCTGCTGCTAAAAGGCAATTCTACTTTCTTTTCACACTTCCCAAGATGCCCAGATTTTTTTCCAAAACTCACGCATTTTCCTGGGCGGCTTCCTCTGCTTTGGAAACTTTCCGGTAGCAGTAAACCATCTCGATCAGGAGCCACAATGTGAGGAAGACCAAGAGAACATACATCATTATTGCAGAGATGAGAGATGTTAAGTCTCTTCCAGCTGTAGAGGAGATTTAAAAAAGGGGGGGGTGGGGGGGAGATAATTCCAGGATTGATCCCTATAAGCAAAACCCCTTTCATGTAATTAAGTATGTGGAGCTTAACTTTGCAGGCAGATCTGGAATGACCCTGAGTTTCTGCAGTTGGCTAAATCTTCCGTGGAATGCTGATGAAGGCAAAATATTCCTTACAAACCAATGGAATGGAATGGAATGGAATGGAATGGAATGGAATGGAATAGAATAGAATAGAATAGAATAGAATAGAATAGAATAGAATAGAATAGAATACAATAAGGGATAGAATAGAATAGAATAGAATAGAATAGAATAGAATAGAATAGAATAGAATAGAATAGAATAGAATAGAATAGAATAGAATAGAATTCTTTATTGGCCAAGTGTGATTAGACACACAAGGAATTTGTCTTTGGTGTATATGCTCTCAGTGTACATAAGGAGAATAAAATACATTCATTAAGAATAAAAAAGATACAAATTCTCCTATTCTCCAAAGCACCTGAAGGCAGGACAAGAAGCAATGGATGGAAACTAATTGAGAGAAGCAACTTAGAACTAAGGAGAAATTTCCCGACAGTGAGGACAATTAACCAGTCGGCTTGCCTTCAGAAGTTGTGGATGCCCCAACACTGGAGGTTCTTAAGAAGAGATCGGACAACCATTTGTCTGAAATAGTATAGGGTCTCCTGCTTCTCAATCTCAGAAACCCAAAGGTGTATGGACTTCAATTCCCAGCATGCTGCTGGCTGAGGAATTCTGGGAATTGAAGTCCACATCTGTTCAAATTGCTGAGGTTGAGAAACAGTGGTTGACAGGCTTAACTCTTCCAAAGAGAGCAATTTGGAAGGGACATGACGGGTGGATGGGATGGGAGAATTTCTGAATGAGGCTTGTACAGCAAAGAGGAAGGAGAAGAGACTAGAATACTCCTGACTTTAGAGATTCACTAAGCACATTCCAAATAGGCTTGAAATAGGAAAAGAAAAGAAAAGAAAAAAAAGAAAAAAGAAAAGAAAAGAAAAAAAAAGAAAGAAAAGAAAAGAGAAGAGAAGAGAAGAGAAGAAAATTGGCCAGCTCCAGTGTTAAAATTGAATGGGAGCTTTTGAAACAACAACAACGACAACGACAACGACAACGACAACCACAACAACAACAACAACAACAACAACATGAAAAAGGACAATTTTATCTAATGCTACACCTAATAACTGCGGCAAGATTAATATACGCACAGTACTGGAAAAATGAAAATACACCAACGGAAAAAGAACTAATAGATAAAATAATGGCTAATCAATGGACAGATGAACAATGGAAATGAAAGATAAGGACGAGACAGAATACTATAAAATTTGGGAGAAATTTTATTTTTGGTTAGAAAAGAGAAGCAGTCAAAAGAAGTGAAAACTAAGGATAGAAGGAGAAAATGGATCAGACACAAATAATTATAAATGAGGGATGTTTGTGTAAGATCAACATAATGTATTGAAATGTAAACAATGAAGATAGTACTTGTTATAGAATTATTAATGAATGGAAAGATAAATCTGGATGGTCACAATGTGTCCATGTTTTTAAATGTTTGTTTTGTGTTTATGTGTATGTATTTAAATAAAGAAACTTTTCATAAAAACAAACAACAACAACAACACAAATTAATCCTTATACCCCCAGGTAGGGTTTTTGTACCATCAGTAGTGTTGTTAAGTTCCCCCTCCCAAAAAACCCTGGATTAACCTAACAGCCTTGTGCTAGTAAAAGCATTATATACAATAATGCATGACCTAAGCATAGCTCATAAAATGATCTGCTACAACATCCTTCCTGTCAACGACTACTTCAGCTTCAACCACAACAATACACGAGCACACAACAGATACAAACTCAAAGTGAACCGCTCCAAACTTGACTGTAGAAAATACGACTTTAGCAACAGAGTGGTCAATGCCTGGAACTCACTACCTGACTCTGTGGTTTCGTCACCAAACCCCCAAAACTTTACCCTTAGACTGTCCACTGTTGACCTCACCTGATTCCTAAGAGGTCAGTAAGGGGCGTGCATAAGCGCACCAGCGTGCCTACCATCCCTGTCCTAATGTTCCCTCTTATCAGTACCCATCTTATGTATATAAACAATGTTATATCTATGTATATTACCAACACATACTTGACAAAAATAAATAAATAAATAAATAAATAAATAAATAAATAAATAAATAAATAAATAAATAAATAAATAAATAAATAAATAAATAATAAAAATAAATAATTGAGCTACATTCTTTTTGGAGCTCTTCCTTAATTTGGCCGGGGGTTGGTCTTCTGAATTCTTTCTAGGTGAAAAAAAAATGGTTGGAACCTAGAAAATCCTTTCCCACCCCCTTTATATGGACAGCAGGAGGGGCGGCATATAAATATAATATTTTTTTAAAAAAGCATGCATAATGTACCCTCCATTACCCCTTTGTTTGCCTTTGTTTGTAACCCCGTATTTTCAAAATAAACCTTGGCCACTGTTCATCATTTAACCTCCCTGTTAAGATCTGAGAAAGCTGCTAGAAACGGTTTAATCTCAGGAGAGCTGAGACTGTTAAATTAAAGGTGTTAGAACCCTGTTCAAACGATTGGGTGTGTTAATATATGATTAAGCCACAAATCATTGCTATGTGTATATTGCTTTAAATGCATTGTGGATGATTACTATATAAGCAAGCAAGAGAACATGCTCAATGTGGTTGGTGGTTCAATGTGGTTGGTGGTTTAGTGTGGTTCAGTGTAGTGAGTGGTGTTTGACGGTGTGTTCCGGATTGAAGACTCTCTGCTGCTTTACTGATGAGTAGATTACTTTATGACTGTGTGGAATTGCTGTGAAGAGAAGAGTAACTACTGTGATAGTATAGAATTGAGTAATAGCTGTAATCTTTGTGAGTTAAAACAAAGATAGGCAAGAAGAAGAAACTTCGCATTGACTGAATAACTGTGTATGACTTGGACTTCCTATTTAACTTTGCTACTATTCAAGTAAAACTATTTTGTACATACCAAAGATATTCTGTTTATTGACTGAATAGCATTCATATCAAACTGAAACACCATTACTACAACACATTTCGCTGTGTATGTGCTTAACAGCACAATAACTCCTTAACATAAGGCTTGCGTAAGGTGACCAGACGTCCCGATTTTGGTGGGACACACCCGCTTTTTCGCCATTTGTCCCGCGTCCCGCCCACCCTCTTAAAAAGTCCCGATTTTTTAAAACAATGCCCGACTAGGGCATTCTTTCAAAAAATCGGCCTGAAAGGCAGCAGGCCTCTCAGCTCGGGCCGGCGTTGGCGGCGGGCGGGCGCTGGAAGCTGGGGGGAGGGGGAAGGGAGGCTGCTCCTCCTCTCCTTCCCCCGCCCCATCCCTAGCCCCGCCCTCGGAGGCGCCGCTGCGGTTGGGAGGGGTGAGGGACGAGGAGCCGTCGCCGCTTTGAGCTTACGAGCGGCGCAAACAGCCCTTCCTCGTCCCCCTCCCCTTTCTTCCCCCCGTCGCCTCGCTGCCGCCATTGCCCTGGGGCCGGGCGGGCGACCGGGAGACCGCGGCGCTTGGATGCTTGGAGCAGGTAAGCTGCCGGCGGCCTCCTTTCCCCGTCTCCCGCCTCCCGTTCGTTGCTTGCCAGCCCAGCCGAAGGGAAGGCGGGAGGTGAGGAAAGGCCTCCCGAAAGGAGGGGAGGCGAGCCAGCCCGGCCGAAGGGAAGGCGGGAGGCGAGGAAAGGCCTCCCGAAAGGAGAGGAGGCTTCGGGAGCCCGCTTCCCTTTCGGGCCGAAAGGGAGGCGGGCTCCCGAAGCCTCCCCTCCTTTCGGGAGGCCTTTCCTCACCTCCCGCCTTCCCTTCGGCCGGGCTGGCAAGCAATGAACGGGAGGCGGGAGACGGGGAAAGGAGGCCGCCGGCAGCTTACCTGTCACGAGCTGCAGGCATCCAAGCGCCCTCCCGCCTCCCCCCCCTCCCCCCTCCCCCCCACCTCACCTGGACGCCGACATTTGCTGTTTTGCCCTCTGCGCATGCGCAGCATTCTGCGCATGCGCAGAGGGCAAAACTCAAATGGAGAAACCCACCCCCGTCAATGGTGTCCCGCTTGAAGAAAAAAAAATCTGGTCACTTTAGGCTTGAGCAATGACCAACCCCTTGTAATGTCCTACCATCTTTCATCACGGTGAGATGAATCAGTGTCGAGCTGGTGAAGGTGGGCCGGTGGGTCTCAAAGAGGAATTCCCGGGTGACATTACAGGTGTAAATCCCTGAATCGTTCAAAGAGACGTTTAGGACCGAGATGGAGACGTCCTGCATATCTGCACTCCCGTTCCACTCAAGCCGGCCCTGTAAAGGACTCTCAAGTTCCCGTTTCTCGTTGTTGAATTCATAGATCTGTAAAATTTCAGAAAGAAGGAGATGTCAACTTTAGCGATAGCGTTTAGACCAGTGATGGCGAACCTCTTTTTGCTCGGGTGCCAAAAGGGCGCGCACATGCGCAATAGCATGTGTGTGTGTGTGTGTGTGTGTGTGTGTGTGTGTGTGTGTGTGTGTGTGTGTGTGTGTGTACCCATACTCATAATGCAATGCCCACCCCCACGCGCATGCACGCACAACCCCCCACGCTACTCCCCCCCCACACATGCGCACAGGCCTCACTGAAGCCTCCGGACTTCCGGTAGGCCCGTTGCGCCGTTTTTGCCCTCCCCAGGCTTCAGTAAAGCCTCCTGAAGCTTGGGGAGGGCAAAAAATGGCCCAACGGGCCTACCGGAAGTTCATTTCCAAACTTCCGGTAGGCCCGTTTTTCGCCATCTACAGGCTTCAGAGGCTTTCCTGAAGCCTAGGGAAGGCGAAAACGCCCTCCCCCGCCATCCAGAAGGCCGAAAATCAGCTGGCCAGCGCGCACATGCAGGCTGGAGCTGACATAGGGCAGAAGCTTCTAACTTCACCCATCATTTTGTCCGAAGACAAAAATCAAATACTGACTTCTAGGAAAGCTCCCTAGAAGAAAATGGTGCTATTTTTTGAATACTTCTCAGTTAAATGTTGGAATTACGCAAGACCCTGAACAATAGTTGATTGACTTTCCCAAATCTGCTTCTTGCCTGAAAGAGGTGCATCCTATTCCAGCAATCTACAGTCGACCTCTCCCCGTTTCTAAGAGGTCTGTAAGGGGGCGTGCATAAGCGCACCACTGTGCCTACCGTCCCTGTCCTACTGTCCTATTGTCCTCTTTTATCGGTACTTTTTACTTATGTTTATGCAAACTACTACTATCCTATACATGTTTGACAAATAAATAATTAAATAATTAAATAATAAAATAATAAAATAATAAAATAATTAAATAATAAAATAATAAAATAATTAAATAATTAAATAATTAAATAATTAAATAATTAAATAATTAAATAATTAAATAATTAAATAATTAAATAATTAAATAATTAAATAAATAAATAAATAAATAAATAAATACATAATTACATAAATACATAAATACACAAATACACAAATAAATAAATAAATACCCAACCAGCCAACCAACCAAACAACCAAACAACAAATAAACAAATAAATCCCTGAATTTACAGTTACTGTATAAGTGTTTAGCCAAAAGATTACCAATTGTGCTTATTGGCCAATAATTTTCTAGGTCAACCTTTGCTGTTTCTAAAAAAAAGGGGAGGATAAATAAATAAAAACTCACAATCCCTAGGGATTTACTTAAAATATGTGATCCGTGAGCCTCAGATTAGCCCCATCATAAAATGCTTTTTTTTAACCAGCTCTACTGAGATCAAACCATTTCCAGCAGCTTTCTCAGATCTTAACTGGGAAATTAAATTATTAAGGGCAGCTCCCCTCACTCAATCTCATATATGGTCTCTGGACCCAGGAAATCCTAAAGCTTCCAGAAAACAGGGCTCACCACCTCTGTATATTCATTAAAATATTTTTTTTCTCGGCTTTGGGCATGATATAACTGTCCGATGGCATTTTAATGTTGGAAGATCTGCATTTCCCCCCCAAGCATTTTCACATAACTGCAGAGTCCACTTTTTAAAAAAATCAACCAAGTATTAATTGTGACAGGATTAATTAAAGGAATAAAGGGATTGGGAGGATCTGCAACCATTTGCCAAAAACAGAGTAGAGAAATACAGGCAAGTTTCCCAAAGCAGCTATTTATCTTTGATGGCATCTCATATTCTCCCTCTCTCTTACTCTGAAGCAATTGCTTAAATAATTATTATTGTATGTTGCACAGTGATGTGCAGACTGGATTTGGCATTCTTATCTACTTATTAGGTCCTTCCTAAGGTAAGGTGACCAGACGTCCCACTTTTGGCGGGACAGTCCCGCTTTTTAATAATTTGTCCCGCGTCCTGCGGTGTTTCAAAAAAGTCCCGCTTTTTAAATTTAAATTTGCCCTGCACACCCCTCTGCCTCCTGCCTCGCCTGCCTCCTCCTGCCAGGCGGGGAGGGAGGGCAGTGAGAGGGGCAGCGGCTGTCTTGCCTGTTCGTCGCCGCAGAGCCGAAGAAGCTGGTGGCGTTTGCGGCGCGGGGTTTCCCCCGCCCGCTTTCCCCGCCCGCCGGGATGCCGCCATTTGCATTCTTTTGCCCTCTGTGTGAGCAGAATGCTTTGCGCATGCACAGAGGGCAAAAGAACGCAAATGGCGGCGTCCTGGTGGCTGGGGAAAGTGGGCGGGGGAAGCCCCGCGCCGCGAATGCCACCAGCTTCTTCGGCTCTGCGGCGAGGAACAGGTAAGCCTGCGCCAGTAGGAATCCACCCCTGGCTGCGATGAAGGGGGGTTGTACAAAGCTGCAGGATAAGAGAGACGGACCCCTCCTGTCTTGCTCCCCTAGAACCCCCCCCGTCAATGGTGTCCCGCTTTACAAAAAATAAAATCTGGTCACCTTATCTAAGAACATGGGATAGACAGATGTTGATTTTTGGTGGCGTTAGAGGCATTGTCACTGGATGTAAGCTGTCCTGAGTAATGCTGCCTTTTGCAATTGACCGATAATGAAATTGTCAGTGACAATAGTGTTCAATGACTGCTCCAGATGTTTGGGGATTATTGATATCACCTTTGCTTTCTTTTGCCACAGCCGTTCTATTTTATTTTGAGGTCTTCATATTATGATTGTTGCTTGGGGATGTCCTGAGTAGCTCTTACTCATGTGTTCATTCTATAGGCATTTTTACTACCAAGTTGAGTTTCTGTTTGCTTTAGCAGATTTGGAAATCAGTCGATGATTTGGAGCAATATGGAGGCCACATAGCTGGGCAATATTTAGAGAGTTTAAATACTTTTTGTAATTCCTGAATTATCTTACCATATATATTTTTTGTGACAGAGAGAAAAGAGTCAGACAGGAAGATTGAAAGATGGAGAATATTCTGTGACAAGCAGACTGTAGATGCATTATCCAAATTGAGGGGGTGATCAAAGAGCCGAGGTGGCGCAGCGGTTAGAGTGCAGTACTGCAGGCCACTTTAGCTGACACTGATCCGCAGGTCAGCGGTTCAAATCTCACCGGCTCAAGGTTGACTCAGCCTTCCATCCTTCCGAGGTAGGTAAAATGAGGACCCAGATTGTTGGAGGCAATGTAAATATACATTGCTTAATTGCTTAGAGAGTGCTTGCACTGTGAGGCGGTATATATAAATCTCACAAATAAAATTATCTGGAATGCCATAGATTTCTCCCTAAATCTAGAAATAAACCCAGCTCTTATTTTTATACCCACATCCCCTCGCCCACACACACAAAAAAGCCAAATTAGATTAACATCCATTTTCACCTAAGGCAGAATGCAGATCCCTCCTTTCTCCATTTTTAATTTTTTCCCCATAGCAACAATTCCGTGATGTTGATTCATGTTGGCTAGCCCAAACTCACCCCATGGGCTTGTAAGGGCTCATGAGGATAGATTCAAATCTAAATCTCTGCAGATTTAATTCGTGGCTCCGATCGCTATCACACATCTACCCTTTATAAAATTGGATTTCCCCTCTCCCATCTCTTTGCCAGAACGCCTCTGGCAAATAGGAGTGGCATTCTCCTGCAAACATAGAGGAACGAAATCCTGCTGTTATGGATCAGGTTCCATAAACAAAGATACCTTTTTCAGGGGTGGGCTTCAAAAATTTCAGCAACAGGTTCTCTGCCCGGTTGCTGGGTGGGGGCGTGGCCATGGTGGGCGTGGCCTAGTTGGCCTCCCGCACCATGGTGGGGGCGGGGCATTTTTTGCCTTCCCCAGGCTCCGGAGGCTTTCCTCAAGCCTCTGGAAGGGGGAATAAGGAGCCAAGGTGGCGCAGCGGTTAGAGAGCAGTACTGCAGGCCACTTTAGCTGACTGTGATCCGCAGGTCAGCGGTTCAAATCTCACCCGGCTCAAGGTTGACTCAGCCTTCCATCCTTCCGAGGTGGGTAAAATGAGGACCCAGATTGTTGGGGGCAATATAAATATACATTGCTTACTGGTGTAGACCGCTTAGAGAGTGTTTGCACTGTGAGGCAGTATATAAATCTCACAAATAAATAAATAAATAAATAAATAAATAAATAAATAAATAAATAAATAAATAAATAAATAAATAAATAAATAAATAAATAAATAAATAAATAAATAAATAAAATAAATACTGCCTTCCCCGGGCTTCGGAGGCCCTCCGGAGGCCAAAAATGTGCCTGTTTCCAGCCTTCTGGAACTTCTGGGAGGCCTGTTTTCCCCCTCCAATCCCCCCCTGCTAAAACATCGTTCATGTTTTAGCCTCCAGTCCCCTAATCATCTTTGTTGTTCTTCTTCTCGGCACTCTTTCTAGAGTCTCAACATCCTTGTGTTGAGGTACAGAAGGAATCACTCACAGCTACATCTTGTCCTCCTTCGGGCTTGTAGAACCACTTCACCACGGTGTTAGCCAAAACCTCTTCTCGCTTCATACAGGAAATGCACATGAGCTTCATGCGTGAGCCCTGCACGGCCTCCGTCTCTGAAGGGACCTCGACGCAAACGGAAGAACAGATGCCCACTGGATAATGACGGAAACGATGCAACGATGCAGTTTGAAGGGGGAGAAGATGCGCGGGCCAGGAGAGACCCAACCGTTGCCAAGTCAGAGAAAGAAAGAAAAAGGAAGATAAATGCACAAGACACAGGAAAACTACATGCTGCAGATTTTGTCTTTTCTCGCTGAACGAGAATGAAGCTTTTCATTTACTGTTGGCGTTCTTGAAGAAGAGCAACCTAGTTAGCATGTTGGCTAATGATTGTGTAAGATGAAACCCAAGACAGACCAGATCAGAAAAAAAGTCGCTCTGTTTTCTAGGGCTGGTCATACGAACAGCGCTAAACTCTATTAAATCTCAGGTTCAAGAGCTTCCAGATTTTGTCAGAACAGTGTCTTTCAACAGATTGAGGACAAACATTTACAGAGGCCTATAAGAGTGGTGTGGTGGCCTAAAGGTGGACAATCAGGAGGCTGTGAGTTCGATCCTAGGTAGAGGCAGATATTTCTCTCTCTGGGCACAAAGAGAATATATCTGCCGAACAAAGCTCCGCATTGGCGACAGGAAGGGCATCTGGCCAGTAAACACTCAGCTTCATTCAGTTGCCCAGACTCCACCCTGCCAGGGATTATGGGGTCATTAAATGATGATGATTGACAGATTCATCTGTAGGTTTAGTCTCCCAATGGGCCTGTCTATGTCTAAAGTGATTCACACCCACTCTGTCTTTTAGTCATAGCGACCCACATTTCCATTTGCAACGCCTTTTCCTTTTGCCCAAACGTTGCACTTTTCGAGCAGAAAAGTTGGCCGATACTTTTTCAGCTCTCTCGTAGGGATTTGGGGGGTTGTGACATTTGAGCAGACAATGTGACATGGAAACGCAGAAGGGATGTGGGTGGTATACAGTCATTGTTTTTTCTTTAAAGTCCCTTTCACAGGGAATGGAATCGAGGTTCTTTTTTATGCGTTGCTTTGTTATCGCAGGCCCTGTAGCCATACAGGGCAGGATTGTGATTTCCGTGGCTCAGCATTTTGAGGTCAACGGGTTCAAACGTGGCCACGGTTATTGTTGGGACCCTCCAGGCAGTGAGTGCCACCTTGTTCAAACTGCTGCTGCTTGACAAGGAAGAGAAAAGAGACGGGCTGGAGAGAGACAAGAAGGAGGGGGAGAAGAGGAAGACGACCAAAGGGGAGGGGCTGTTCATCTATCTCTTTCCTATCCTCAAGAAACCTGAGTGACACTGTCAAGACTCGAAACAGAAAGGAAGACAAAAGGCCTTTTCCACTCCTGTGGCCTCGAAAGGGGGAGTGATTGGGCCAGAAGGGGAAGCAAAGGGCCTGGGGGGAGGGAAGAAGACCAGGACATAAAAATGGGCAGGTGCTAGGGAGATTTATTTATTTATTTGATTTTTAATCTTGCCTCAATACTCAATAAGTAACTCAAGGTGGTGAAGATACCTAATCTCCTTTCTCCGCCTTTCTTTCCCCACAACAACAACAACCCTGTGAGTCAGGCTGAGGCAGAATGACTGGCCCAGTCACCCAGTGGCTTTCAGGCCTAAGGCAAGACTAGAACTCACCATCTCCTGATGAGTTTGATCCGAAGTCACGCAGCCAGCTTTCAGGCCTAAGGCAGGACTAGAACTCACCACCTCCTGGTGTTTGATCCAAAGTCACCCAGCCAGCTTTCATGCTTAAGGCAGGACTAGAACTCACCACCTCCCGGTGATTGGCTCAAAATCACCCAGCTAGCTTTTGTGCCTAAGGCAGGACTAGAACTCACAGTCTCCTGATTTGTAGCCTGGTGCCTTCACCACTAGACCAAGCTGGCTTGCTAAGAATTGACACCAACTTCATGGCCCATACTCAAAATTGGGGTGGTGGAGGGTAGAGTCATTAGCCTGGGGTCCCATTCCTAGAAGTTGAACCCTTGTGTCACTTGAAATGGACTCAGACCCAAGCTAGGGTGGGGTGTTTTTGGTGTGTGTGTGTGTTGGGTTCCATTTCTTTACAGACTAGCATCCCCTGTGAAGTTTAGCACTACCAGGTGTAACATTGGCCACTGTGAGCTGGCAAGCCAACAACGGAACGGAAGCCCAACCAAAATACTTTTGGGTAAAGCTGTTTGAGAAGAAGTACTCCAGGATTAGAAAAGCACATTTTGTACAGGGGGGGATTTTAACACAGAAAGCTAGTTGCGGGAGGAAGGGAACATCCGAGATGTCTAAACCTTCCAAAATTGGAAGGAGAGGGATTAAAACTCAAAAGAGGCGGCGTTGCTGCTTTAGAAAAAAGCCTGAAACTCTCCGTAGCCGACCCCTTCAGATCTCCTGCCTTGCTTCTCCCCCCCCCCCCCCCCCATTACAGCCTTCACCTGCCAAAGCAAACCTGCCAGACGCCGGGAGTTGCCTGCCCGATTTCCAGCTGAGAAAAAACCGCCACAAAACAACAAACAGGCTGCTTTTAATTACAAGCCGCGCTTCTCACCATGGCAGCCTCTCTGTTCCCCAAGGGGCGACAGAAAGCCACCAGGTCGTGCCTCCCAACCGTCGCTCCTCCCTCGCAGGGTCCTGCCTTGCCCTGCCAAGTCCAGCCGCCCCCCCCTTGCCCCCTCCCCACCGCGCCTCGTCTTTCCACCAGGGCTCCCATTGTTCAGGCAGGAGACGTCCCTCCGCACCTACCCCAAAGCGCCGCTAGCAGGGTCGAGGCGAAGGCAACCTTTGTCAACGCAGCCATGATGCCCAGGCAACTGGGGGACGGGGTCTTCTGGGGAGGCGGGGAGGTGCTCAACTGGAGATCCGGGCGATCCGGGGGCAGGGCAAGGCTGGGTTCGACCCAGGGAAGAGCGGATTAGGTGGGGAAAAGCAGAGCCCTCAGAGAGCCGTAGGGGAGCTCGCAACCGCGGCCGCCGGCGATGGGGCGCGATTCAGCACCACGGAGAGCGCCGCCTGTAGAGACTCCCTCCGCGGGCGCCTCCGGGTCCAATTGTGCACCGGCCGCTTCTCCAGGGCTCCGGCGCCGCGCCTGATGGGCACGAAGCCCCGATCCCCTTCCCCCGGGAGAGGCGGCTTGGCTTTTCTCGCGGCGGGAAGGGGGCTCCAGCGCGCCGCCCAGTCCGACGCCAGGCGTTGCGCGCAGACGAGCGCGGAGAGGTTGGAGCCGGAGCAACCTATCGGCGGGTGGGGTGGGGTAGGGGGTAGAGGAAGCCGCCCTTTCCTCCCCCCCGTAGAAGCATGCGCAGATTTGTCCTTGGCAAAAGGCAGGCACGCCCCCTCCGCTGAACCCGCGGCTCCCTCGCCTTGCCAGCCAAAGGGGCGAAGCGGCTGTTGAGCGCTGCGCGCAAACTCGGGTGCGCCTGGTTGCCAATCGCCCGAGCGCCTCTTTCTCCAGCTGGGCGGAGAAGCGGGGCTTTCTAGGAAACCTGGCACCAGCAAGAGTGAATGGAAATCGTTACTCTGCCAGCAGCAGGTGGTTCTGGGAAGTAATGTAGTTGGCAAGAAGAAGAGAATGGAGAGGAAAGCAAGCCGAGCGGAGCGGAGCTGAGCCCAACCCAGCCGAGCCAAGCCAAGCCATCCCTCTCGCAGCCCCACATTGTTCCTTTCGCTAGCTCTATGTTGTGGTTTTGGGGTGTATGGGGTGCTCAGGGAGGGGTAGCACCTCTGGTGTAGGGGCATGTCGTGTCCTTTTACGGCAGCTCATTTTAGGGCAGCTTTTAGGGCAGCTCCTTCACCTTTGGTCCCCACCTGTCACTCAGCTCTCACCTGTGGCTCCTAGCAGCTGTAGCATGCGCAGCGGCCACACCCCGGGCAACAGCTTCGACAGGCTGGCCAAGCCAGGTTGAGAGTAGCCATTGGGTCATTGACCTTCGGTGAGATAGGGACTTGTCTATCCTGAGCATGTGAAGACAGATTCTGGTGGACTGAGCAGATGAAATCTACTAGAATAGGACAAAGGTCATGAAGGCGATCTCTGCAAGCGATGTGATACGCTAAGAGCACGGCAAGACACGAAAGACGCCCTGGTCAACCACTGCACCCAGCCCATCTCCAACTGTCTTGACTCTTGTCCTGCTATTTGGAGCAAGATGGAATCTGGGAAGAGAGAGTGAGGCTGACTATGCGCACCTCTCCCTCACTTTAATCCAATTCACGTGCAAGTCTTGACATCCCCCGGATTAGATGTCAAGGTCCTCTTCGAACACGATGGACGAACATGGATGTTGTGGTTTTAGCCGGTTCTGGGGTTGCGTTTACTCCCAAGTTTGTGTACTGTTGGGGTTCATGATCTGGAGGGTGTGTGCGAGGCTCCTTGGGAGGTTTTATTGGGAAGGCCGGATTTTGATCACATGGCTCTGAGGATTCTGCAATAGTGCAGAGAAGAGCAACCAAGATGATTAAGGGACTGGAGACTAAAACATATGAAGCACGGTTACAGGAACTGGGCATGGCTAGTCTAGTGAAGAGAAGTACCAGGGGTGACATGATAGCAGTCTTCCAATACTTGAGGGGCTGCCACAGAGAGGAGGGGGTCAAGCTGTTCTCCAAAGCACCCGAAGGCCAGACAAGGAATAATGGATGGAAACCAATCAAGGAGAGATTCAACCTGGGAATAAAGAGAAATTTTCTGACAGTGAGCACAATCAACCAATGGAACAGAAGCTGCCTTCAGAAGTTGTGGGAGCTTCATCCCTGGAAGCTTTGAAGAAGAGATTGGACTGCCATTTGTCAGAAATGATGAAGGGTCTCCTGCTTGGGTGAGGGGTTGGACTAGATGACCTACAAGGTCCCTTCCAACTCTGTTATTCTGTTCTGTTATTCTGTTCATAAGAGTGAGGATCAGCTGCAGTCACTTTTTTCAGTGTGGTTATAACTTCAAGTGGTTCCTAAATGAATGATTATAAATTTAGGACTACCTGTACTCGATAAAAAGCCAGAAACACAATCTGGAGACAATGTGCTTGACGTTCTTTCTTTAATTGGATTCCCTTCCACTCTCCCTTGTGTACACCTCCAATTCCAACTGATGCGTTTTATAGATCTGCTTAGAATCTGGACAGGAGATGACATAAACTGACTCCCAGCCATTAGACATGGAACAGAGACAGCGAAGGAGAGCCAGACTGTGAGATGGGGCAGTCTCCAAATTTGACACCTAAAGGAAATAAACAAAGATGAAAAGCTGGATATCTCCCACCTGAGCCATGGGGCTCAAGTTGGCTTTCCTGGAAGGGTGGAGCCAGGGTGCGAGTTTCCAGCTACAGCGCCACAATTTCCATGGGTGGGGAGCCATCCCTGCTGTTACTGTGCATTGATGCTCAGTTCAACACAAAGGCACAGAAATATAGGCTACTGTCAGGGCCATCTTAACAGCATTATGTGCCGAGGGCAAAGCAGCGTACTGGTGCCCCTACGACAACTGCTCACAGGAATAAAGATGTAAATAGTCGATAAAATTAAACATATATTTGCATGTTAGTATTCATTTTAAAAATGCAGTAAAAACAGTGGTGGGATTCAATTTTTTTTACTACCGGTTCTGAGGGCGTGGCTTGGTGGGCGCGACATGGCTTGGTGGGCATGGCAGGGGAAGGATACTGCAAAATCCCCATTTCTCCTGATCAGCTGGGACTCGGGAGGCGGAGAATAGATGGGGGCAGGCCCAGTCAGAGGTGGTATTTACCGGTTCTCTGAATGACTCAAAATTTCTGCTACCGGTTCTCCAGAACTGGTCAGAACCTGCTGAAACCCACCTCTGAGTAAAATGTAATAAATATGTTGCTGTATTTATATGATACAAGGTGCAACACCAGACAGTTGAACTCTCATATCAAGTATTTACACATTGAGTGTCTTTTCTTAACTTTTGGACCAAAACCTTGTCCACTCTTCATCAAGCATTAACGGAAACAGAAAAAACTGGTTATCTTTGCCAAGCATGAAATCTGGAGTTGCTTCATTAAAGGTGTTGGTCCTTGACGCTTAGGATGTTACAAGTCCCTCTTCTTAGGAGAGAGATGTCAAATTGGATTTCTTCGAGAGCCGGATCTGCATTGTAGTTCTCCGCGGGCCGGCCAGGGTGGGAGACAGGACGGATGCTTCCTGCAGCACTTTGCCGGCCAAAACGGGGCACTGGGGGGGACTGTGTGCACCCCCCCAGGGGTGAAATCCAGCAGGTTCTGACAGATTCTGGAGAACAGGTAGCGGAAATTTTGAGTAGTTCGGAGAATCAGCAAATACCACCTCTGGCTGGCCCCAGAGTGGGGTGGGAATGGAGATTTTGCAGTATCCTTTCCCTGCTACCCCCACCAAGCCACGCCCACCAAGCCACGCCCACAGAACCGGTAGGGGAAAATTTTGAATTTTACCCCTCCCCCCCACGTGCCCCATTTCTGGCCTGGACAGCCTCCTGCAGCCGTCCAAAATGGGGCACGTGGGGGGGGGGAGGCTGCGCATGGGCCACCCTTGTACCATTTTGGCTGCCAGAGGCACTGCGGGCCAGTCCTCTGCAATCCCTGGGCCAGATTTAATGGCACTCTGTGGGGCCGGATCTGTCCCACGGGCCTTGAGTTTGACACCGCTGCCTTAGGAGGTCCATCTGGTGGGGCCAAGAAGAAGGGGCCTTCTCCGTGGTGGCTCCCTCCCTGTGGAACATCATCCCTGCAGAGATAAGATTGGCCCCGACTTTTACACTCTTTTGCAAGGCCCTGAAAACATCGTTTTGTCAGTGGGCCTGGGGATCCTAGTCAGATATGGAGCCCATGAAGTGGCTGGTCTGACTGTGGTCGCCAAGAGTTGGGGGTTTATTGGCTTTTGTATTTAGGGTTTTATTTCGGCAAGCTGCCCTGAGTCATTGTGAGTGAGTTGGGCAGCCATATGCATTTTCTAAATCAATCAATCAATCAATCAATCAATCAATCAATCAATCAATCAATCAATCAATCAATCAATCACTCTTTCTGCTGCATGACAGATTTTGATACATTCTGGGAAATCAGCCTATTTGTCCCAGTAAGAAAACATACAATCCAGGGGTGAAATCCAGCAGGTTCTGACAGGTTCTGGAGAACCGGAAGCGGAAATTTTGAGTAGTTCGGAGAACCGGCAAATACCACCTCTGGCTGGCCCCAGAATGGGGTGGGAATGGAGATTTTGCAATATCCTTCCCCTGCCACGCCCACCAAGCCACACCCACCAAGCCAAGCCAAGCCCACCAAGCCACGCCCACAGAACCGGTAGTGAAAAAAAATGGATTTCACCACTGATACAATTCATCCTTGCTTCTTTTCTGCAAGGAAAAGAGCTAGTAGTTTCTATAAAAGGTATGTTTAAAAAAAAAACCTAGCGTTGATTCAGGGATAATCAGAGTTTCCATTGAGAGGAAGTGAGGAAGGTGTGCCTTGAGTTGTCTTTTAATGTTCATTAGATTTTTAACGGGGATCGTTACGTTGCTTTGTTTTCATTTTCATTTTAATTTACTGCTACCCAGAGTTGCAATAATGAAGTGGGCCGGCTATGCACATGCTATAAATAAAATAATCAATCAATACATATCTTCTGGAAGCACCCGAGGCTTTCAACTCCCCAAGTTGGGAGAGATGCCAAGAAATTTGCCTCTCTCTCCATGCCCAGAGCGGAGAAAGCCACAGCTGCAAAAACGTTGCACAGAAATTGCCAACGCTAGAGGCAGGGAAGCCGCTGTCTGTGCAGGGTTGCTATAGGAACCATCCCAGCCAGGGCAAAGTAGGCAAATAAATAAATTTTAAAAAGTAAATAAATAATCCCATTTAAAAAGGGACCTGGCTCCTTTGTATCGAAAGAAGGAGGCGAGGCGATTAAAGTCAAGTAAGAATGACTGATGATCTGCCTGCAACAGACGGAGGTGAAGGCAGCGATGGCAGTCCACCATGAGAGGCCTCGGGGATCCCTACGATCTTGTCAGAATGAACTGTCCTGATCACATCAGCCGAAAGGGCATGAGAAAGCTTGTAAAGTGCAATAATAAGTGTAGCTTTCCACATCCTGCCTTCTGCATGTCATCGGCGGCGAGGGGATCGGTTGAGGAGGGAAGGAAGGATGGATGGATGGATGGATGGATGGATGGATGGATGGAAGGAAGGAAGGAAGGAAGGAAGGAAGGAAGGAAGGAAGGAAGGAAAATTCTCAATTGCATCTCAATCCTCCTCCTCCTCCTCCTCCTCCTCCTCCTCCTCCTCCTCTTCTTCTTCTTCTTCTTCTTCTTCTTCTTCTTCTTCTTTTTCTTCTTCTTCTTCTTCTTCTTCTTCTTCTTCTTCTTCTTCTTCTTCTTCTTCTTCTTCATCTCCTCCTCCTCCTCTTCTCTTCTTCTTCTCCTCCTCCTCCTCCTCCTCCTCCCCCCCTCCTCCTCCTCCCTTCTTCTTCTTCTTCTTCTTCTTCTTCTTCTTCTTCTTCTTCTTCTTCTTCTTCTTCTTCTTCTTCTTCTTCTTCTTCTTCTTCTTCTCCTCCTCCTCCTCCTCCTCCTCCTCCTCCTCCTCCTCCTCCTTTCTTCTTCTTCTTCTTCTTCTTCTTCTTCTTCTTCTTCTTCTTCTTCTTCTTCTTCTTCTTCTTCTTCTTCTTCTTCTTCTTCTCCTCCTCCTCCTCCTCCTCCTCCTCCTCGTCCCCTCCTCCTCCTTTCTTCTTCTTCTTCTTCTTCTTCTTCTTCTTCTTCTTCTTCTTCTTCTTCTTCTTCTTCTTCTTCTTCTTTTTCTTCTTCTTCTTCTTCTTCTTCTTCTTCTTCTTCTTCTTCTTCTTCTTCTTCTTCATCTTCATCATCATCTCCTCCTCCCCCCTTCCCCCCTCCTCCTTCTCTTCCCCTTCTCCTCTCCCTCATTTCCTTCCCCATTTTCTGCAAATAGTCAATTTCTAAACTGAAGCCAAATCCCTCCTTTTGCAGGGACAGGAAGGAAACAAAATAACGGGTGAAGCTTTTGAATCACTAAAGGTTCCTTGTCTAACCCCAACCTGAAAAGGTTTTACCGTAAGTATAACCTGCAATTCATGACATAGCCACATGGGGGCAGCACAGAGCAACCCAGAGAATAGTGCAGACGTTTTCACACCCGGAGTTTAAAAAAAACAAAAACAATACTCGGAAGTTTTGCAAATACGCCGTCAACATAAATAAAGAGAACGTCATGAGATATGCAACATTGGGTTAAACGCTTTCTGGTCTTGCAGCAAAAAGGCTCAAAAATTTATGAAGGCCCCCCCCCGCCCTCCAAGTCTCCCCACTCTGACCAGGGTTTTATGACCACTGATGACTCAATCAAGCATTTCTTGGCAAAAAAAGATGGTTAATCTCATGGGAGCTTAAATGAAGGTTTAAAACAATATTGCAAGGACTGTTGTCTTGTGATTTTTGAAAAGGTTCTTTGCTTGTGAAAAAGGCACCTGTTTTTCTACTTAATTGTCAGTGTCCCGCCATCTCTTCCAAACTTATTCTGATAATTCTTGGCTAAGTGTCCACAGTCTATCATGAAGATGCCAAATGACCACTCAACTCAACCTATTTGTGTGGTCATATAAATATGGCCAAGATGTACTTGTGTTGGAACTCCGAAAAAGTTTGGAGAAAAGCAACTAAGATGATCAAAGGCCTGGAGTCTAAACCATAGGAAGAACGGCTACAGATTTTGGGTCTGGCTAGTCTAAAGAAAAGAAGAATTAGGGGTGACATGATAGCAGTATTTCAGTATTTGAGGGGCTGCCACAAAGAAGAGGGGGATCAAATTATTCTCCAAAGCACCAGAGGGCAGGACAAGAAATAGTGATTGCAAACTGATCAAAGAGAGAAGCAACCTGGAATAAAGGAGAAACTTCCTAACAGTCAGGACAATTAACCAGTAGAAAACCTTGCCTTCAAAAATCGTGGGTGCTCCATCACTGCAGGTTTTTAAGAAGAGACTGGACACACTTGTCTGAGATGGTATAGGTCAGTGATGGCGAACCTATGGCATGCGTGCCATAAGTGGCACATGGAGCCATATCGGTGGGCATGTGAGCTCAGGTCCAGCGCGCATGTGCGCATCGGCCAGCTGATTTTCGGGCCTACTGGGAGTCGGGAAACAGACCATTTCTGGCCTCCGGAGGGCCACCGAGGGGGTGTGGAAGGCCGTTTTCGCCCTCTCCAGGCTCCTAGAAAGGCTCTGGAGCTTAAGGAAAGCAAAAAAACAGGCCTTCCGGTCCAACCGGAAGTCGGCAAATGAGACCTTTCCGGCCTTCCGGAGGACCTCTGGGGGGGTGGGGAAGGCCATTTTCGCCCTCCCCAGGCACCTAGAAAGGCTCTGAAGCCTGGGGAGAGCAAAAAACAGGCGTGCCATTGCGTGCCAGGAGCAGGGGGGGTCAATGTGCGCATGCATGGGGGGCACATGGAATTATGGGTTTGGCACATGCATGCATGACCCCCCTGCATCCCTCTCTTTTGGCACTGAACCAAAAAAGGTTCACCATCACTGGTATAGGTTCTCCTGCTTGTGCAGGGGGCTGGACTAGAGGACCTCGAAGGTCCCTTCCAGCTCTATTCTATTCTATTCTATTCTATTCTATTCTATTCTATTCTATTCTATTCTATTCTATTCTATTCTATACTATTGACATCCGACACAAATAAGAAAGTCATGGGGTTGACAGGATGACGTTGTCATAGACAAGTGACCATTTGCCCCCATGGGCGCCCTTATAAAGGAATATCTTTTAAGTTGATTAAATTTAATAACATTTTTATTACTTTGCAGGGATGATGGAAGACGTGAAGGATGGGGATGGGGCAGAGAATTCTGAAGTATATCTAATTGTGGTCACTATGAGTCAACCCCAAGTTGATTGGCATAATCAACTGCCATTGAATGTAGCAGGAGATCTTACTGTGGATATTTTCTGTTACAGTATTTCACCACTCTGAAAAATATGTTATGGCTTGCACTTTCCATTCTGAAAGGGTCCCATGTGATAAGTCCTGCTTTGTTAACGGGAGGAATCAATGAAGTCATTCTTACTTAGAAAATAAAACCGAGATTCAAATCTAATTAACAAAATATTTACTTCAGTAGAAAATAATAAAAAGAATCCTTATTAAGCTACATCTTATCGGCTAATGAATAAATCACTTCTACCTTTGGCAGAAATGGCGGAAGAGAAAGGAAGGAGTTGACTTCAGGAATGCAGGCATGCGTAATAGAATATATCATACGTCTGCTTGACCATAAATACAAGAAACAGTACAAAACATAGAGATGCACAAACTCACAATATTCACATTGTGACATGCTTGATGTTCACCCTTGGAGTTTAATGAAAGCCAGTGGTTGCAAGCCATAGAAGAGAAAACAGGGCAAAAAAAAGAGGAGATAAAATCTGATGACTCAGTAATGAAAGGATATCATCCTCCCTGAATGGGAATTCCACCCAAATGGCCTCCTTTGAAAGGAATGTTGGGAAAAAGAAATTCTCAGCTTCAAGGTAGAGCGTTGGGGGGAATGGAATTATTCAACATTTAAAATAATGATACACTTAGCAAGTTCTTATGAACTATGCTTTTACGCCGTTCTTAAGATATGTAGAGGAATCAGAAACTCCAAAATATCTGTGGAGATTCTCAATCATCCAGCTCAAGGTTGTCCCAAAGGTGCATTTTTCAAGAGGCAACTGGACTTTCTGCTTTTTCTTTGAAGACGTTTCGCTTCTCATCCAAAAAGCTTCTTCCGCTCTGAAGAAGCTTCTTGGACGAGAAGCGAAACGTCTTCAAACACCACCACCCCCAAAGTCCAGTTTCCTCTTGAAAAAGTACCTTTGGGAGAAACTCCAAAAGTTCCACTAGGATTTGGGAATTACAACTCTTAAATGCAGCGGCGTGGTGCTCAGTGGTTAAAACACTGGGCTTGTTGGCTGGAATGCCAGCAGCCCAGGTTTGAAACCCAAGCACTACAATGATGGAGTGAGCGCCCGTTCTTGCCTCAGCTCCTGTCAACCTACCAGTTCGAAAGCATGCAAATGCGAGTAGATAAATAGGTACCACTTTGGTGGGAAGGTAACAGTGTTCCGTGACATCACGCTGGCTCAACAGCCTTGAGTAACGCCCCCTTTAGTCAGCAACTACTAGCTGAGTCAAATCTGCAGGGACTCCTTTGCCTTTTTTACTCTTAAATACCGTATTTTTCGGAGTATAAGACGCACCTTCCCTCCTAAAAGAGGCTGAAAATTTGGGTGCGTCTTATACTCTGGATGTAGCTTTTTCGAAGCATTTTTTTCAGGCACTAACAATCTTCCCGGTTCTTACCGGCTTGCAGGCTTTTTCATTGCTACTCTCTCCGAAGGAGTTTTTTTTCCAGCCCTAAGTCTTTGCAGGCTTTTTTTCATTGCTACTCACTCCGAATAAGGTTTTTTTAAAGCCCCAACCAGGGGATAAAATAATGTGCTGAAGCTGACCAGACTAAGGATGCTAGCCAGATGAATACCTGGCAGGTATTTCCCCTATTTTCCTCCCCAAAAACTAAGGTGCGTCTTATACTCTGGTGCGTCTTATACTCCGAAAAAATACAGTATATAACTTTGTCCTTCCTATCTCAGATACTTCCACTCTCCTCTTTTCAAGAGGAATTCACACAGGGCATTTGTAAATTAATTGTGGAGAACCCTAACCTTGGATTCTCTTTTCTACTTCTATTTTTTATGGCCACCAGTTATGTTCCTTTGCGACATATCCAGCTCCCCGTCCTTCACTTTCTGCGTACACAGCCTGGTACACGTCTGTTCTTTTATGGTCCTCCCATGATATTTCTTGACTTTATATCAGAAAGCAACTTTCCCATTCTTCATCTTCATATCCGTAGTTCCTATGGATGGCCCTGAATGCTGGGCAGCAACAACAAGGACCGAAAGCTATCTCCATGCCATGGACATGCAAATGCTCCATTGGATATTGGGCATCTCCTTTCTTGACCACATCACAAATGACACCATTCGACAACATTTTGGTGTGGCACCAATTATAGAGAAGATGAGGGAAGGCCAACTCCGCTAGTATGGACACGTCCTGAGACCAGAGCCTTCCACCATGGCCAAGACTGCCTACCAACTAGAAGTCAACGGCCGGTGACCTCGCAGGCGCCCAAAACAGAGATGGCAAGACACCAGGGGTGAGTTGCTCACTTACCCAGACCGGTGCGCTGCTCCGTGTTTCTTCATGCTACGCGCATGCGCCCCCTCATGCAATTTTGCTTCTGCGTATGCGCAGAAGCAAAATCTCACCGAAATCTCTCGCGCGTGCACGTCCCCTCGTAAGATTTTGGCACGATTTTGCTTCCGCGCATGCGCGGAAGCAAAATCGCCCCAAAATTTGAAAAAAAAAGATGGCGACATGCGCAACTGCCCGGTGGAGACGGTACCGGAGCAGTCGCGCGCAAATTGGGTTATCGGCGGGTCCCTACCGCACTGGACCGCACTGGTAGGAACCCACCCCTGCAAGACACCATCAACAAAGATATACAAGCTGTGAGTCTGTGCCCGAGATGCAGTTGAGCGTGCAAAGTGGCGTTCAATGATCCGAAAAGCGGACCCTGCACGCTAGGAGGAGGAAGAAGAAGATCTTCATCCATAGTTCCGTCCTTCTCCGTTTTTATCTTCATTATGTCTGTATTTACTTAAACCACCTCCTTCTTCTGGGAAAAACATACTAGGAAAGCACCTGTTTTGCATAGCAAAGGTTTCAGTATCATTAACTAAACCAGGGCTTGGCAATTTCCACCCAATGGATATATATATAAATCCAGTCTTCCAGGCCAACACAGTGCGTCTATCTGGTGATGCAGAAAGGCGCTCAGGATTGGGGCTGAACCATTTTGGCCCACGTTTTGTGGCTTTGATAGCTGGGCGGGGTTTCAATAGCAACAAGGACCACGAGCTACATTTTGTGAATGCGTTTTTGTCGCTTTGTGGAGACTTTGGGAAATGGCGTCTCTGGAACAAAAAAAGTGCAGTTTTGTTGACAACTTCTTGAAACACAGTTGAGGGGCAACAAAAGAAGAATGAAAGGGGTTGCATTGGCATCCTATAGTTGAAAGGAAAAGAAAAGTCTTTTTTTTTTAATCAAGTCATCCTTTGGCAAAAATTGATCTTTCAATAGACCAGGCTAGGAAACCAAACCACGGATGCTATTTGTTTGTTTGTTTGCATCTTACCTTTATTATTTTTACAAATGACTCAAGGCAATGAACATATCCAGCTTCCTCTTCCTCTTTTCCCCACAACAACCACCCTGTGAGGTGGGCTGGGCTGAAAAAGAGTGATCCAAAGTCACCCAGCAAGATTTCATGCCTAAGGCAGGACTAGAATTCATTGTCCCCTGGTGATTGGCCCAAAGTCACTTAGGTAGCTTTCATGCATAAGGCGGGACTAGAACTCACCATTTCCTGGCGATTGGCCCAGAGTCACCCAGCCGGCTTTCATGCCTAAGAGAAAACTAGAATTCACAGTCTCCTGGTGAACTCACAATTTCCTGCTCTCTGTCCTGATGGCTTAACCACTAGATGAAACTGGCTCTCGGCTTGAAGATTAAAGTAATGACCATTTAATCTTTAAATCTGTTTTATACTCCACCTAATTTTCTCCACCATAGTACTACAATCACACCATTAAGATTCATCTTGAAATGCCTATCGATTTTAGGAGTTTTAGTCAGATTATATACTCTTAAGCCATGCCATTTAAGCATTTTAGCAGTAAATACACAGCTCCGTAAAAGAGTATATAACTTACACAGAATTATTTTATTTGCAATCATAGTCGACTTTGAAATCCTTTCTATGACCTTAATGGCCTGTATATTTTTACTTTGATGCTAGCATCTTAAACCATAGTTATTCTTATATTAAGTAGGCTAAACTTACGATAGATTTGTTTGTTTGTTTGTGCCAGAAGCACCACAATCAAAATAAGGCATTCTAAGTGACATAAAATGTAAAATATTTTAAATAAAAACCCTAACTATACTAAAGGTAGATAAATAGAAAACAACCTTCTTAACCTAGCTAATTATATACAACTAAAATTACGGAGTGTTAGACAGTCTGTCCATTAGCTCTTTTCCTGGTCATGTTTCTTCGTTTTGAATTCTCCAGTTGTGCCCAAAATGTCCACTTTCCAGTAGGGAAGCGCATGGTCCCATTGCTTTAGAAGAAGGTGAGGGCTCCATAAATACATTCAAAATAGACCGAGGGAGACACACCTTCAAACAATGCAGTTGGCCATCTAAAACATCTAAAACATTATCTTTGGCTACAGTTGAGCAACTTGATGAACTCCAAGGAGTGAATCACTCACTGCTGATATCGCAAGAGTTGTTTCCTTGGCCGAAATCACCCAGGTTGTTGACTCTCATTTGCTTGAGCTATGAGAATGGGCCAGATTGACTTATAGCAGGCCAATGGAATTTAGAATTGACACCAACCGAAGTATAAACAGGATGGAGATTCTGAGTGACTCATGGTTGCTGGCTGCAAATTTTGGAAAGAGCAGAGCCTGACAACCGGTATTTAGGTCAGTAGTTCAGAACAAACACTTTGGTTGGGGCGAGAATTCTCTGCTGTTGGCCTGAGAAGGATTCTGTGGTCTTGGGACCTAGTTTTCACCTCTCACCATCAATGAATGAGTAGAAGGTAGGAGGAGGAAGCTACAGTACAAAAACCAGACCTCCGTGACTTTGACAAGGTTTGTTTGTTTGTTTGTTTGTCTGTTGTTTGTTTATTTGAGGAGGACTCCATTCCTAAAATAGAACGAGCAAATTAGCAACCACTGGAGTCCTGGTGTCCTGGTTTGGGAACCACATGGTGAATTTTATGTCGAGCAACTGTTCAGGCAAACGAATGTGTCCTTCATTCGAATCATACTGGCCTACAGAAGCTGAAGAGTCATCCATTTTTATGATGAGGTTTTTTGACTCATCCAGAAGAAAGCTTGCTTAGCTTCCCTCAAAATCCCCATAGAATTTCTTTCAAGGTGAGATACACTAAGGTTCCACCATCTATTTTTAGATGATTTGGTGGCAGATTTTATCAATGTCTTACCTGCACCATGGCCTCTTAGGATTTCCAGCAAAATATCCAATATTTTCTACTTCCTTTAGAGAAAGTCTAGGTAAGAAGGAACATAGCATATCTAATGTATCTTCCGAGGACTTTCCTGGAGGCTCCTGATGCTTTCTCAGGAACCCGTGAAATCAAAATCATTTGCCAGATATTGAAGATATTTGCAAAAATGTCAAACAATGTCCCTCTTCTCCTCATTATTTTTTATTTGCTAAAATGCAGTTTTTTTCGTGGAAAATATTTTAACATATTTAACTATTAACATAGTTACTATGCAAATAGTCTGTGCATCAATTTTAATTTTTAATCTGGCGAATACAGATAGCCCGTGACTTACGACACAATTGAGGCCAAAGTTTCTGTTGTTAAGTGAGACATTTGTTAAGTGAGTTTTGCCCCATTTTACGACCTTTCTTGCCACATTCGTTAAGCGAATCACTGCAGTTGATAAGTTACTAACTCGGGTTGTTAAGTGAATCTGGCTTCCCCATTGACTTGGCCTGTGAGAAGATCACAAAAGGGGATCATATGACCTTGGGACATAATAATGGTCATAAGTATGAACCAGTTGTCACCCATCTGAATTTTGATCACGTAATTAGGGAGATGCTACAAAGAATGTAACTGTGAAAAATGGTCATAAGCCACTTTTGTTTCAATGCCTCGCTAACTTTGAATGGTCACTAAATGTACTGTTGTAAATTGAGGACTACATGGATAATCCATACACTCAAAAGTTCTTTGGGGATTCTCCATATTCAGGATGGCCAAAATTAGCTCCTCCGTTTTAAAAGAGCAGCTTAAATTTGCCTCACTCACGGATGTCCAGCCTTGGAAAGTTTAAGACCTGTGGACTTCAACTTCCAGAATTCCACAATCAGGATGGCTAGCTATGGAATTCTGGGTATTGAAGTCCAAAGGGTTTAAAGTAGCCAAGGTTGGACATTCATGTCAATCATGGATGCCATTTTCAAGAAGCTCTTCTGTCTCTTTTTTGTGATAGTTTCCATGAGATGTGTCCATCATCGCTGATAGAGAGATAGGGATCAGATCAGTCTGGGACTATCTATCTATCTATCTATCTATCTATCTATCTATCTATCTATCTATCTATCTATCTATCTATCTATCTATCTATCTATCTATCTATCTATCATCTATCTCCCCCCCTCTCTCTCATCTATCTATCTATCTATCTATCTATCTATCTATCTATCTATCTATCTATCTATCTATCTATCTATCTATCTATCTATCTATCTATCTATCTATCTATCTATCTATCTATCTATCTATCTATCTATCTATCTATCTATCTATCTATCTATCTATCTATCTATCTATCTATCTATCTATCTATCTAAGCCAAATGCCACTCATTCATCATGAAATCTCCAGAACTGTAAAGCCTACAAACTTGAAACTTGGCACGTATGTACCTCTTGGCTTCTAGGTGCTCGCTAAGAAAGGACTTTTCGAAATGACCATCAGATCATTAATATTTTTATACAGTATTATATTAACACACTCTGATGCTAAGGAGTTAGACTTTCTACTCTCCCCTCCCCACCCAAAAAGAACTCTGTTCCAACTACCAGTTGCCTTATATTAACATGCTCTGATGCTACCCCTTCGCTAAACCGGGTGTGGGCATGGGCAGTGCATTTGTCATCCGGCCTGCGGGCTGGGCGTTTAGACATTCTACTCCCCCTCCCCACCTGAAAAGAACTCTGTTCCAACTGCCAGTTGCCTTATATTAACATGCTCTGATGCTAAGGAGTTACACATTCTACATACATGTTCAAGTTTTAGGTGTCAATGTATCAAGCCCAATCACATAGTTTCGTAGCGAAGCACGGGTATTCAGCTACTAGTATTGATATAAACAGCCTAATTGGTTAATGCCTCCATGACCTTGTTTGAAGCCACCAGTTGGGATAGAATTTAGGTGTGGCCCTCAGTCTAGCATCTGCTAGTTTAAGAGTTACTGACTTCATTCATTGGAGGATGTTCAAATGATATTTACATCTGGATCCTTTTCCTCTTGCTAAACACATAATTGAAAAAGGAAATCATTGGGATATTTTTTTAATTCAAGGAAAGAAGAAGCAACAATGACTTGAGCCAACAAATTATTATAAGCCAAAAGTGGGTCAAGGCAATCTTTTTTAAAAAAAAAATGGGGACAGAGGAACAGGGATTGAATTCACCAGAAGTGAGGGATCACCAAATAGACCTGCTGTTTCAGGTAACAAGGTGGAGAACATAGTAGAGCGGTGACAAAAATGATGAGAACCTTCCAAGAGTTGGAACCATTTTTTGGTCAAAGAAACAGAACTCAGATGATTTCCAATCAAACAAAAGTCATAAAAATACTAGAAACAGTATTTTTCAGTATAGTTGACAACAAGACAACAACAGTATAGTTGACAACAAGACTGAATCACCCAATCATAGGGTCTTCTAGTCCAGGGGTTGGCAACCTTAAACACTCAAAGAGCCACAAAAGTCCTAACTGGAAGCTCCCCGTTCAATTCTGGAGCCGACCGGAAGGCCAGTTCCCCCACCATAGAGTCTCCTCCTGCACGGCATTCTTTTTCCTCTGTCGACTGGAAGGCCGGTTCCCCCACCATAGAGTCTCCTCCTAGCACAGCGTCTTTTCCTTTTACCGACCGGCAACAGGGAGCCACAGCAGAGGGATAAAAGAGCCACATGCGGCTCCAGAGCCGTGGGTTGCTGACCCCTGTTCTAGTCCAAAACCCTGCCCATGGGAAAAGACCCCAACCTGGACAAATGGCTGTCCAATCTGGGTTGCTCCTTGCACAGACACATCAAGATATAGATGCAGTCACAATTTTTGTACTCCTTGACTGAGATTTTCCTGGATGAGGATTTTAGGCAATACAACAAGTAGTCTAAGCCTCGTAGAAGCCTAAGGTGCCCATCTCATCTTTAAGAAGCCTAAAATGACCCAAGCATTTGATGCCAAGGCGCTCAGTTTTGGAAGGCCATCTCAACAAGCCACTCCAAGAAGGCTCGGCCTTCAAGTTCTCAACAGGAGTTGAAGCAGTCTTGTTTCAGAGCAAGTGACAACCTTGGGCAGCTCATCCAGATGTGATCCCTCATTGCGCCAAGTGGTTTATTTCAAAGAGAACTGTCTCTCCAAAGAGAAAGTCGAAAGCTTTGCACCAGGGGAGGAACTGTGTGAGAGCTTGTTGACTTTGTTGTGAGAAAAGCCGCATGCCATGAAGGTCCATTAGACCAGTTTTCTGAGTAGAGTTCCCTCTGCAACTTTTCTGATTCCGAGCTGAAGTTTTCTCTGGGCAGAGAGAAAAGCTGGGAATGTGACTGACCCTGAGCTTGGTGACTCATGCTTTTGGTCATCCCGTTTCTGGACTACTGCAATACACTCTACACGGGGCTACCCTTGAAGAGTATGCAGAAGCTGCAGAATGGTGAGATGGGTGGCACATAAATTGAAATAAAATAATAAAATAAAATAATATAATATAATAAAATAAAATAAAATAATAAAATAATAAAATAATAAAATAATAATAAAATAATAAAATAATAAAATAATAAAATAAAATAAAATAAAATAATAAAATAAAATAAAATAAATAAATAAATAATAAAATAAAATAAAATAAAATAAAATAAAATAAAATAATAAAATAAAATAAAATAAAATAAAATAAAATAAAATAAAATAAAATAATAAAATAAAATAAAATAAAATAAAATAATAAAATAAAATAAAATAAAATAAAATAAAATAAAATAAAATAATAAAATAAATTAAATAAAATAATAAAATAATAAAATAATAAAATAAAATAAAATAAAATAAAATAAAATAAATAAAATAAACAAAATAAATAAAATAAAATAAAATAAATAAAATAATAAAATAAAATAAAATAATAAAAATAATAAAATAAAATAAAATAAAATAAAATAATAAAATAATAAAATAAATAAAATAAATAAATAAAATAATAAAAATAAAATATAAAATATAAAATAAAATAAAATAAAATAATAAAATAAAATAAATAAAATGATAATAAAATAAGATAATAAAATAAAATATATAATAAAATAATAACATAAATACTGTGGTCTGGGCCAGCCCCCTCAGTTTGCAACAGACCCCATGATTACAAAATAAACCCATTTTAATCCAGTTTTTGTTAACCTTTAGTGCTCTTATGTTTTAATATTTTAATAGTTTACACATTGCTGTTTGATGAGCTTGTAAGCTGCCCGGAGTCACTTGATGGTGATATGGGTGGCATATAAAATTTAAGTGAACGAACGAACGAATGAAAGGATGAACGAATGAATATGGTGGGATAGCCACAGATCTGGGCCAGCCCCTCGGTTAGGAACGCCCCATGCACAACAGACCCCCCCACACACACTTAGCAATAAACCAGAGATTCCTCCAGAAAACGTGCCTGCATGTTTTTCTGTCAGAAATGAGGCCAGCCCAGGCAGGTCTCTCAATTGGTATTTCCGATTGCAGCAATAAGGCCCCACATTTCCCGCTTTGCACCTGGAGCCGCCAAGTTCTTGGCTCATGTTCCATGCAACCCCTTTTCTTCCAAAGGGAGGGGGGAATTGGAGGGAGGGGCCGGGGAAGGAGTGTGCGGCATTCCCGACATCTGTTGAAATCTGGGCATGGTACTCATTAAACAAGAGCAGAAAATTGTATTTTAATTCTTGATGTAAGAGATGTAGAGGGTTTGGCCGCTTTAAACGAGCCTGGGTGGTTCACAGCCATAAAACCAGTCCCTACAAAACTGCCATAAAACAATTACGTGATAAATGATCAAACAAATCCAACCTTCGGATTTGGCTACATAGAGCCCCTGCATGAGACAGACGCTTTCCTTTATCCACCCACCCACTTTCAACAAACTCAAGGCTAAATTAAAGTCAAGTCTAAAGTCAGAAAATGAAAACCTACAGTATAAGCCAGGGGTTGGCAACCTTAAACACTCAAAGAGCCACAAAGATCCTAACCGGAAGCCCCCCTGTTCAATTATGGAGCCAACCGGAAGTCCGGTTCCCCCACCATAGAGTCTCCTCCTAGCGCGGCGTCCTTTTTCCTCTACCAGTCCTAATCGAAAACCCTATCAATTGTGGAGCTGACCGAAAACCCGCCCTTGCCATAGAGTCTCCACCTGGCACGCCCTGCTTCCCCCCGCCAACCGGAATTTCCTCTCAAAATTGTGGTGCCGACCAGTGACAGGGAGCCGCAGCAGAGGGATGAAAGAGCCACATGCAGCTCCAGAGCCGCAGGTTGCTGACCCCTGGTATAAGCAGAAGAACCTTCCCGTAGTTTAAATCATCGTGCTAGAAGGGAGTTAAAAAGACAACATTGTCTTTTCAAGTCATTTATAATATTCGGGCGACAAATGATTGTTTTGGGATGGGTTAGGGTGAGGGATCTCTTAACAGCTCTCGTAACGGAGGAGACACCAGGATCCAGAAGCAAATTATTCCCAAGAAATAAGGAATTCTGGAAAAACCTTGGTTCTTTCCCCCAAAATGTCCTGGAGAGAGGGAACCCACAGCATTTGCACCTATTACTCTCCCTGTTTGATCTGATTTTGATTTACTCTGAGAAATAACAACAACAACAACAACAACAACAACAACAACAACAACAACAACAACAGAACGACTTTGGCAAAAGAAAGCAATGGTAGTACCAATAATAATAAGCACCTTGGGCTCAATCCCAAAACATCTGGAACACCATGTGAACACCATCAGCAATGACAAAATCCCTATCAGTCAATTGCAAAAGGCAGTTTTATTCACAGCTTACATCTTGTGATTCTAGCACTGATAGCATTACCTAGTTTGGTAATGAGACATCTACAAGAAAACAACCAAGCTCAGAGAGCATCAAGGACCCCACAGAATGAATGAATGAATGAATGAATGAATGAATGAAATAGCTGCATTGCTTTACTCTGAAAACTTGTTCCTCAGTTCTAGTAACCTGAAGAAACTTCTGGGCCTATATTTCCATATGCAGAAGGTTATTTCCATGATATCCACTGGAAATGCTAAAAGAAGATTTGAGGTGCTATGAAGCATCAAAGACGTGTGTTTCCTCTTCAACTCTTAGCTGTTTGTGATTGGTCAGATCAAGGCCACAAAGACTACTGGAATTCTGTTATATCAGGATACACTAACATATAGTAGCTGGAAAGTTTGATAGAGATTTCCCTGCCCTGGTCTTATATACAGAGGAATAACTTTCTTTCTTTCTTTTCTTTCTTTCTTTCTTTCTTTTCTTTCTTTCTTTCTTTCTTCTTCTTTCTTTCTTTCTTTCTTCTTTCTTTCTCCTTCCTTCCTTCCTTCCTTTCTTCCTTCCTTCCTTCCTCTTCTTCCTTCCTTCCTCTTCCTTCCTTCCTTTCTCCTTCCTTCCTTCCTTTCTCCTTCCTTCCTTTCAATCTCTTTTCTTTCTTTCTTTCTTTCTTTCTTTCTTCTTTCTTTCTTTCTTTCTTTCTTTCTTTCTTTCTTTCTTTCTTTCTTTCTTTCTTTCTTTCTTTCTTTCGTTCTTTCTCCCTCTCTCTCCCTCTCTCTCTCTCTTTCTTTCTTCCTTCCTTCCTCTCCTTCCTTCCTTCCTTCCTCTTCCTTCCTTCCTCTTCCTTCCTTCCTTTCTTTCTCCTTCCTTCCTTCCTTTCTTTCTCCTTCCTTCCTTTCAATCTCTTTTCTTTTCTTCTTCTTTCTTTCTTTCTTTCTTTCTTTCTTTCTTTCTTTCTTTCTTTCTTCTTTCTTTCTTTCTTCTTCTTTCTTTCTTTCTTTCTTTCTTTCTTTCTTTTCCTTTTCTTCCTTCCTTCCTTCCTTCGTTCCTCTTCCTTCTTCCTTCCTCCCTCCCTCCCTCCCTCCCTCCCTCCCTCCCCCCCCTCTCTCTCTTTCTTTCGCTGAAGTTTCTGGACCATCTTTGCATGCCTTCTTGAAAATGAACTACAGCATCGTCCGCATCAACTTAACAAGGAGGATTGCGTTATCCAAAGGGCGTGAAGCACCGTAATGAGGTGAAACCAAGTTGTCAGGCAAAGGAGCAGCATTTGCAGTGCCCCAGGTCACCTTCCCTTGTATTAGATTACAGACAGTCTTTGACTTACAACCGTTTGTATAGTGACTGTTCGAACTTACAAGGACACTGAAAACCCTGACTTACGACTGGATCTCACACTTACGAAGGTTGCAGCAATCCTTAGGGTCACATGATCAGAATTTGGGTGCCGGGCAGGTGGCATGTATTTATAGCAATAGCACTTAGCACTTAGACTTATATACCGCTTCATAGTGCTTTACAGCCCTCTCTAAGCGGTTTACAGAGTTCAGCATATTGCCCCCAACAATCTGGGTCCTCATTTTACCGACCTCGGAAGGATGGAAGGCTGAGTCAACCTTGAGCCTGGTGAGATTTGAACAGCTGAACTGCTGAAATGCAGTGCTGCACTTTAACCACTGCACCACCTCGGCTCTCTATGATGATTGCAGCATCCTGAAGTCATGTGGTCACCATTTGCGATCTTCTGATCAGGCTTCCAACTAGCAAGGTCAATGGTCAATTCCAACTAGCAAGGTCAATGGGAGAAGCTGCATTTGGCTTAATGATTGTATGGTTCACTTCACAATTAGTGATTGGCTTAACAAGCGTGGCAAAAAAGGTCATTAAACTGGTTGCCACTTACTTAACCATCACCT
>JALIGW010000239.1:98780-147648 GCA_023053685.1 Diadophis punctatus similis | reverse complement strand
AATGGAATGGAATGGAATGGAATGGAATGGAATGGAATAGAATAGAATAGAATAGAATAGAATAGAATAGAATAGAATAGAATAGAATAGAATAGAATAGAATAGAATAGAATAGAATAGTTCTTTATTGGCCAAGTGTTATTGGAAACACAAGGGTCGGGTAGGGTAGGGTAGGGTGGAGTGGAATGGAATGGGATGAATGGAATGGAATGGAATGGAATGGAATGGAATGGAATGGAATGGAATAGAATAGAATAGAATAGAATAGAATAGAATAGAATAGAATAGAATAGAATAGAATAGAATAGAATAGAATAGAATAGAATAGTTCTTTATTGGCCAAGTGTTATTGGACACACAAGGATAGGGTAGGGTAGGGTAGGGTGGAGTGGAGTGGAGTTGAATGGAATGGAATGGAATAGGATAAGATGAGATGAGATGAGATGAGATAAAGGGAAGAGAAGAGAAGAGAAGAGAAGAGAAGAGAAGAGAAGAGAAGAGAAGAGAAGAGAAGAGAAGAGAGAGAAGAGAAGAGAAGAGAAGAGAAGAATTCTTTATTAGCCAAGTATGATTGGACGCACAAGGAATTTATCTCTCGTGCATAATGTCTCAGTGTTCACACAAACAACAAAATAATATAATTTAGATTTATTTTTTAGATTTAGATTTATTATTAGAGTTGGAAGGGACCTTGTAGGTCATCTAGTCCAACCCCCTGCTCAAGCAGGAGTTGATTACATTAATAAAGTAATGTAACAAAGGATTATAACAAAGGATGCAGTGAGTTCAACTATTCGAATCCTAGCCATAGCAAATCTCTTTCCCTAACTCTAAATGTCCAGTGTTATGAGAAAACATTAATGCTTCCACTTTTTAAGGTTATGAAAGATCACAGCAAAAAAAAAAGGAACGTAGGATTAGGACAGACCTAACGACACCCTCAGGATGTACCTCAGTTTATAAAGCCTTAGGAAGATCACATTTGGAATATTGCATCCAGTTTTGGTCACCACATTATAAAGAAGATGTTGAGATTTTGGAAAAAGAGCAGAGAAGAGCAACAAAGACGATTAAGGGGACTGGAGACTAAAACATATGAAGAACGGTTGCTGGAACTGGGTATGTCTACTCTGATGAAAATAAAGACCAGGGGTGACATGATAGCAGTGTTCCAATGTCTGAAAGGCTGCCACAAAGAAGAGAGGATCAATCTATTTTCCAAAGCTCTCAAAGAGATCCAACCTAAAACTAAGGAGAAATTTCCTGACTGTGAAAACCATCAACCAGTGGAACACCTTGCCTTCAGAAGTTGTCGGTGCTCCATCACTGGAGGCTCTTAAGAAGAGACTGGACAGCCATTTGTCTGAAATGGTATAGGCTCTCCTGCTTAAGAAGGGGGTTGGACTAGAAGACCTCCAAGGTCCCTTTCAACTCTATTATTCTATGTTCCATGCAGGGGCGGATTCCTAATTTTTTTACTACCACTCTGTGGGCGTGACTTATTTTGTGGGTGTGGCTTGCCAGCCATGTGATGGGTAGGCGTGGGCCTTGGGAGCTTGGCAGCGGCCGGAGAAGCGGAGGGGCATTGCCCACCCGCAACGCAGCCCCCCCCTGCAGCGGGAGCATCAAGACTGCGGCAGCAGTTCTTCTAGGAGGCTCTGTCCAGCCTGAATGCTTCTCCCCATTCGATGATCCTAGGCTCCTGCCGCCTGTTCCCCCTCCCCTCAGCAGCTCGAGAAGCCTCAAACGTGCGAAAATGCCTAGGATCATCACCGCGCGTTCGTGGCTTCTCGGACTGTTGAAGGGAGGGGAATGGAGATAGCTCCTGCCGCCCGTTCTTTCAGATTCTCACGTGCTCCCTCAGCCATCCTCCCCTGCTTGGACTCACTGTGGGGTAGGAAGGTAACGCATGTGCAGTGCCGGAAGCTCGGCTTCTGGGCATGCACAGAATAAAATTAAAAAAAAAATATTTTTTTTTTAAAAAATGGCGGCGCCCAGGCACCGGCAACCGACTGCACCGGTACTGTGACATCACCAGCGGGCCGCTACCGGTGCTATAGAGTGGACCGCACTGGTAGGAACCCACCACTGGTTCCATGTTAAGTTTAGGCTGTTTACTTCTCTCACTTGTCCCCAAATCTCCAAAAATATCACATTAAGTGACGGGTCTCATGTTTGATCCTTTACAGACTGAAAGCACCCAAAGGAATTTGTGCTTAACTTCAATGGAATTTAGTAACTTCATGGTTATTCTTAGGTGCAAGAAAAATAAATAAATCAAACCTGAACATGTGCCAAATTATGTTGTCTGAGTTCAAAACTCCAATCTATAGCCAGAGCGGAAGTCCCCTCCACCCTCTTTTTCTCTCCCCCTCACTCCCCCCTTTCTTTTCTCTCTCCTCCTTTCTTCTTTCCGACTTGATCTAATCACAGTCTAAATGCTAAGCCGTCAATGTCAGAAACCGCAGTCAAGCACACCCTGTCCCCAACACGCAACCTTTTCAACATGATGGCTCATTAATAACTTTAAAAGGACGATGGCAGGGGAACTATTTATAGGCCCCCTTCTCGGGCAGGCCTGCCAAAGGAAGGGGAAATTAACATGGAAAAATTGTCATCTGGAAAACATTAGTGTTTATCAACAGATCAGTCAAGCTCTGGCTACTGTAAACTGTGCTTTTAGCTAAATAAAATGCATTAGTGGTGACAGGGATTGGAATGCCTCGTTTCGACTTAACAGCCGTCTAGCTGCAGCGGCAATGGGGGAGGGAGAAGGCATAAGGGTCCAAGGTCTTTCTCCTCCCCACATTGTCCTCTCTCGTCCTTTCTTGACACCTGCCAAGGTCCCCAGGGTCCCCGAGCGCAGGAGGAGATCCACCCAGGAGAGAAAAGGCAAGGGAGAAAGTTGGTGAAGTCAATTAAGTGTTAATTAGCTTTGACTGAGGGGACAGAGGTCTCCGGAAGGCTGAATAAATGTCAATGCAATAGCAGAGCCAAGTGTTGTATGGGACCCAGGACGATCCGGTGGAAAATGTTATGATTTAAAGTTGGAGAGTTCGGAGTTGGTTGCATTTATGTTCTCATTTTTTGTGCAGCCCAATTCTGTGATTTGTTTTTTATTTCTAGAGTCACCGCTGCAGAGGTTAGAAGGGGATGGATGGATCGAGTGCAAACCTTAGGCCCATAGGTAGGACTAACTCTAACATCGGCATGTTTCGGAAGGAAAGAAGGAAGGAAGGAGAAACAGAGGGAAGGAAAGAAGGAAGGAAAAGGGGAGGGAAGAAAGGAAAAAGAGAGGGAGAGAGGGACGGGAAGGAAGGACCAACAGAGAGAAAGAAGGAAGGAAAAGGGGAAGGAGGGAGGAAGGGAGGTGTGGGTGGGAGGCAAGGAAGGAAGGAGAGAAGGAGGGAGAGAAGGGGAGAGGAAGGGAGGGAGGGAGGGAGAGAAGGAAGAAGGAAGGAGAGGAGAGGAAGAGGGAGGGAAGGAAGGAGGGAGGGATGGAGGGAGGGAGGGAGAGAGAAAGGGAGGGAGGGATGGAGGGAGAGAGAAAGGGAGGGAGGGAGGGAGGAAGGGAGGAAGGGTGAGGGAGGAAGGAAGGAAGGGAGAGAAGGAGGGAGGGAAGGGGAGGAGGGAGGAAGGGAAGGAAAGAAGAAGGAGGAGGAGAGGAGGGAGGGAGGGAAGGGAGGAGAGAGGGAGGGAGAGAGAAAGGAAGGGAGGGAGGGAGGGAGGGAGGGAGGGAGGGAAGGAGAAAGGAAAGAAGGAAGGGAGGAAGGAGGAAGGGAGGGAGGAAGGGAGGAAGGAGAGGAGAGGTGAGGAGAGAAGGAAGGAGGGAAGGGGAGGGAGGGAGGGAGGGAAAGAAGGAAGGAAGGAAGGAAGGAGAGGAGAGGAGGAGGGAGGGAGGGAGGGAGGGAGGGAGGGAGGGAGGAAGGAAGGAAGGAAGGAAGAAGGAAGGAAGGAAGGAAGGAAGGAAGGAAGGAAGGAAGACTACTCATTCATCTGGACTTGGAGTGAACATATTTTTGGTTCTGGACTTGGATCAGAGAGCTCCACTCACACAGAGCTAGATTTTTGCACAGAGGGTTCCTTATTTGCTTCTAGAATCAGTACAAAGTCAATATTTCTCAAGCAGGTTGTAGTTTTCAACCTAACTAGTTTTTTAGTATGATGTCATGCCATAAATACTCTGGGGGGTGCCGAGGGAAGTAGTAAGGTACGTGCAATAATTTGTAAGAAGTTTGGACAAGTGTTTTGCACAATCTCACCTCTCCGATGCTGTTAAGCTCGGCGGCTGCCTGAGCTGAGTTTCTTTGCGGGAATTCAGATGACGCTGTGCCTTGAAGGGCAATAATGAACCCAGCCTCAAGACAGACGCTTGATATAGAAATCGTTATAAATCGAAGGGGTTCGTCATAATAAATCAACATCGAACATTCTCTTCCCAGGTGCTTAGCAAGACTTTTCGGTTAGCACTTGATAATTTCACCACTGCACACCTGACACAGAACCGAAAGTCTGCAGAACATCACGTCATGTCACAGAGCAGAGAAGAAGTGGGGAGGGGGGAGGGTTTCGAACAGAAGAAAAATAGGATCTCATAGTTCAGGTATAGCTCTGTACTCTGATTATGAGGAGGCTGATGTTGAAAGAGATCTGTCTGCCCATCTTTTCCTCCCTCCCTCCTGCCCCCTCTCCTTCTTCCTCCGTCCCTCCCTTCCTTGGTTCCTACCTCCCCCTTCCTTCCACTCTTCCCTCCTTCCTCCCTTCCCTCCTTCCTCCCTTTCTTCTTTCTGCTTCCCTCACCACTCAGGAAGGGGTGCATACCAGAGGAGCAGCAGTGAAATTTACTTACCTTCCCGGTTCGGATGCGCATGCTTTGTGTTTCACGTACGCTTTGTGTTTTACCGTGCGCTTTGCATTTTGTGCGCGCTTTGCATTTCACATGCGTGCTTTGCATGCACCACCATCGTGCACGCTTTTTCACCCTTTGTGCATGTGCAGCGGGTTAAAAACAAGAAAATGGCAACATCCGGGCGGGTGGGCAGAGCCTCGCGCTGCCACCGCTACAGGTTATCTGAACCACCGCAGACCGCCGCTACCAGTATGCCCAAACCAGGCCGAACCGGTAGCATTTCATCCCTGCAGAGGAGTGAGAGGCAACTCAGGCCAGATATCATGTGTGAAAGAAAAAGGGTGAGGACAGCTCCTATTTAATAGTTCCCAGAGTATATTGTAGATGCAGACAGTAAAGTCTTCACTCTGGCAAGATTTTGTCTATAGGCATGAAACAATACAGAACTAGGTTGGAAGAATCTCCATATGTCACTCTTGGCTTTGGGACTGACACATGGCATCCAAGGAATTCTGGGAGTTGAAGTTCACACACAGTAGAGCTGATGGATTCTGGGAGTTGAAGTCCATACATGGTAGCTGAGGGATTCTGGGAGTTGAAGTCCATGTATGAGGTAATGGAATGTAGGAAGGAGGTTGTTGGATAAGAATTACTCTTTTCAGAGGCGAAATGAATCTTTTCTGGAACTCTGACATTGTCAAAATAAACCGCATTATAATTCTAAGGTATAAGATATTTATTTCTTTAGAATTAATTAAAAAATCACATTCTAGCTATAAACATAGGTGTTGCTCCGTCCAGGAGCAGAGAACAAAAGGGAAGAAGCAAAGAAAGGAATGTACACATGCGTACTAGGAACATATTAATCACGTGCTCAGGAATAAACCATTATATTTTATAGGGATGCATCTCCCTGCATATACATGTAACAGGTAACATAAAATCACTGCGTGACAGAGGTGGATATCAAGGAGGGAAGGACTGCATTTAGAGATTAAGAGGCAAATCAGGCCAGATATCATGTGTGAAAAAAGAGGGTGAGGACAGCTCCTGTTTAATAGTTCCCAGAGAATATTGTAGATGTAGACAGTAAAGTCTTCACTCTGGCAAGATTTTGTCTATAGGCGTGAAATAATAAAGAACTAGGTTGGAAGAATCTTCATATGTCACTCTTGGTTTTGGGACTGGCACATGGTGTCCAAGGAATTCTGGGAGTTGAAGTTCACACACAGTAGCTGATGGATTCTGGGAGTTGAAGTCCATGTATGAGGTAATGGAATGTAGGGAGGAGGTGGATCCCAAGGAGGAAGGACTGCATTTAGAGGATTAAGAGGCAAATCAGGCCAGATATCGTGTGTGAAAAAAGAGGGTGAGAACAGCTCCTCCCTTATAGTTCACAGAGTATATTGTAGATGCAGATAGTAAAATCTTCAATCTGGCAAGATTTTGTCTCCAGGCTTCAAACAATAAAGAACTCAGCTTGGAAGAATCGCCTTGTGTCACTCTTCATTTTGGGACTGACACATTGTGAGTGAGGGATTCTGGGAGTTGAAGTCCGTTTATGATGTAATGGAATGTAGGGAGGAGGTAGAGCCCAAGGAAGGAGGGGCTGTGTTCCAGAGGAGTAAGAGGCAACTTAGCTCAGATATTATGTGTAACAGAAAGTGGGCAAAGACAAATACTCCTTAATAGTTCCTAAAGTACATTTTAGATGTAGATAACAGAATGTTCAGTCTGGAAAGATTTTGTCGATACATGTGAAACAATAAAATAATCCAGCTTGGAAGAATGTGTGTTATTCTTTGTTTTGGATATGAAATTACCTCTTTCACACAAAGTGATTTTTGGGTGCTATACAATTAAAAAAAACAATTAAAATATTATGCAAAACAGATTTAAAGCAATTAAATATAAAAGAAACAAAGTGAGGGGGAAAAAACCCCACCAGAATATTACACATATTCAGCCAACCCATGGACTTTGCTGAAAAAGCCAGGTTTTAAGAAATTTCCAGAAGCTCACCAAGGTTTGGAACCAAGCTGACCTGGAAGATAGGGGAGATGATCTTCCAAAGGGAGAAAATTGCTTTTCTCCATCCATCAATCAATCAAAATTTATTTATGGTCCAAAACCGAAGGCATCCTGCAATTCTTCATTTCAGCACAGTGAAACCGAGCCAAGAAAAGCAGCAAAGAAAAATTATACCCGTTTTCTTTCTCCATTTTATATTGAGGCTATTGCTCAGGGATTACGATAAAAACGATAAATAAAAATAAATAAAGTTACTGCAATGCACTCTGCATGGGGCTGCCCTTGAAGACCACCTTAAAACGTCAACTGGTCCAGAATGTGGTACCATGCATAGGGACCCCTAAGTTTCTCTATATAACATCTCGGTTGTGTGAACTTCACTAGTTTCTCATTTTTCCCAGGTGCAGTTCTAGGTGCTGGTTATCCCCTTTAAAGCCCTACATGGCATGGGCCCAGGTATCTGAAGGACTGTGTTTCCCTAAGGACAAGTACTTCAGTCTGTTTGAAGTCTGGAAGCAAGAATGGTACTCTTTGGCTTTTCCCAAGTGTCACAACATTCCCTGATTCACATCTATGGAGAGGCTCAATCATCCAGGTCATGGTTGTCCCAAAGGTGCTTTTTCAAGAGGCAACTGGACTTCCTTTGTTTTTTCCTTGAAGACCTTTTGCTTCTCATCCAAGAAACTCCAGTTGCTTCTTCAAAAAGCACCTTTGGGTCAACCATGGTCTGGATGACCAGTCCCATGACCAGTCCCATTTCAGGGATAAGAGTCTAAACTATCTCCTCCTCCTCCTCCTCCTCCTCCTCCTCCTCCTCCTCCTCCTCCTCCTCCTCCTCCTCCTCCTCCTCCTCCTCCTCCTCCTCCTCTTCTTCTTCTTCTTCCTCTTCCTCCTCCTCCTCCTCCTCCTCTTCTTCCTCTTCCTCTTCCTCTTCCTCCTCTACCTCCTCCTCCTCCTCCTCTTCCTCCTCCTCCTCCTTCCTTCCTTCCTTCCTTCCTCCTCCTCCTCCTCCTCCTCTCCTCTCCTTCCTTCCTTCCTTCCTTCCTTCCTTCCTTCCTTCCTCCTCCTCCTCCTCCTCCTCCTCCTCCTCCTCCTCCTCCTCCTCCTCCTCCTCCTCCTCCTTCTCCTCCTCCTCCTCCTGCCTCTGTTTTATGAAACAGTTCAGCTTCTTTCTCTACCTGGCTCCCTCAAATATGCTCCTTGCTCCCAAACCTATTGAAAATTTTGTCAACAATCCGCTCCCCGAAAGCTCGATACACCGTCTGCATAAAAACCTCAGTTCCATGAGAAAATGACTATTAATGAGAGTGTGTTCCTTCCCTGGATCAAACTCAAAGAGACACAGGTCATAAATCTCTTTGATCTTCCTTCTTCTTCTTCTTTTTGGTTGTTGTTGTTGTTGTTGAATGGAGATGTGGAGATGTGGAGATTTTTTTCCCTCCCAGACTTTTATTTTTTAATATAAAATATGTTCTGATTGTGACAATTCCATTTGGTAATGAGTAATTTATGGCAAGGGCTGTTGGCGGTCTCTCCCCCCTCCCCCCAAAAAAACCCCTCCAACCTTCTTTCTTCTTTCTGTTGTTTCTTGTTTCCCATCTTTCTCTTGACACATCAACAAATCCAACCTGACATGTGGACACCTGTTCTTGTTCTCTCACTCATTCACACTTCCCCTCCTCCTTTATTATTGGGGGTGGTGGTGGAAATATGGCAGTTCAGTGTAGGAAGAACCTCATGCTGATTCCTTTGTGTTAAATACTTTCAGTTACCTTGGAGTGAGGTAACCAAATTTACCTCAGCTCATTTCTGGAATTATGTTGGTACCAATGAAGGAGAATATTTATAGCACAGGGTTGTAATGAGGGGTCCTTGGTGCTCTCTGAGCTTGCTTGTTTTCTTGCAGACGTTTCATGACCCAACTACGTAACGTCATCAGTACTAGAAAGGAAGGGAGTTTGTGCAGAGAAAGGAGAAGGGGGAGGAGAAAGAGGAAGAGGAGGAATAGAATAGAATAGAATAGAATAGAATAGAATAGAATAGAATAGAATAGAATAGAATTGCAGAGATGGAAGGGACCTTGGAGGTCTTCTAGTCCAACCCCCTGCTTAGTCAGGAAACCCTACACCACTTGAGACAAATGGTTATCCAACATCTTCTTAAAAACTTCCAGTGTTGGAGCATTTACAACTTCTGGAGGCAAGCTGTTCCACGGATTAATTGTTCTCACTGTCAGGAAATTTCTCCTTAGTTCTAAGTTGCTTCTCTCCTTGAAATAGTTTCCATCCATTGCTTCTTGCAATGGATGGAAACTATTTCCTTGACTCTGTCTTTTTTTTTGCAGCCCCTGAGATATTGGAAGACTGCTATCACGTCACCCCTAGTCCTTTTTTTAATCAGACTAGACCCGTGATGGCGAACCTATGGCACACATGCCAGAAGTGGCACGCAGAGCCCTCTCTGTGGGAACATGGGCTGTCGCCAGCTGCTCTTCTGGTTTCCAGTGTGCGTATGCGTACCGGCCAGCTGGTCTTCGTGTGTGCCAGAGTGCCAGAAATCCGAAGACCAGCTGGCTGGCATGCATGCGCACACTAGAGAAAAGACCAGCTGGCCAGCACACGCATGTGCCCCGGCCAGCTGGTCTTTGGGTTTCCGGGTTGCGGTGCAAGCGTGTATTCCAGTTTCGACACTTGGTGCCGAAAAGGTTCACCATCCCTGGATTAGACATACCCAATTCCAGCAGCTGTTCTTTATATGTTTTAGCTTCCAGTCCCCTAATCATCTTTGTTGCTCTTCTCTGCACTCTTTCTAGAGTCTCAACATCCTTTTTACATCGTGGCGACCAAAACTGGATGCAGTATTCCAAGTGTGGCCTTACCAAGGCATTATAAAGTGGTATTAACACTTCACGTGATCTTGATTCTATCCCTCTGTTTATGCAGAGGAGGAAGAGGAGGAGGGCTGTGATGGTCTCTGAGCTTGGTTGATTTCTTGCAGACATTGCATGGCCTAACCAGATAATATCATCAGCAATTTTCCAAACTGGTAAGATTTTAGTTATTGTGTGGGATGCATGATCCATTCAGTTGGATGAAAAGAAAACAGAGGTCCATGTGCACTTTTCTGGCACCTTTCCCCCTTGGAAAATGTGCTGAGGTGTTGCTCCACCACCACCATCCCGGAGCAAAAGAAAAAAAGAAAAAAACTCTTTTGAACTGCCTCGCTTAAAAAAAAAAAAAGAAATGGATATTCAGTGATTGCTAGCCGAGTTCCTCTCTTCCCCAGCAGTGAAATCTACTTACCTTCCGTACCGGTTCGGAAACGCAAGGTTTTGCACATGCGCAGAGGGTTAAAAAAAAAGAAAATGGTGGTGTCCGGGCAGGTGGGCGGAGCCTCGTACTGCTGCCGCTACTGATTCTCCGAACCACAGCTGGCCGCTGCTACTGCTACACCCGAACCGGGCCGAACTGGAAGCATTTCACCACTGCTTTCCCCCTCCCCACTTCTCCTGGCCTTGCATAGCCTCTGCAAACAATGCCAGACATAACCATCCAATTTCCTATGTCAGAAAGCCAAAGCAATGTTTTGAATCCTTAATGACATCTAGGGCCTGCAACTTTATAAACCCCCTCCAGGAAAAAGGGGCAACTGCCCATCCCTCTGCACCTGCCTTCCCACAAATAAATTACAGAGAGAGAGAGGGGGGGGGGGCAAATAATTTCACTCCCAAAAACAAACAAAGAGACTTTTCAGGAATGGAGTCCCAGCTAAAAGTCTATCTGATACAATGCCAAGTTCTGGAAATATCTCACCCGAAATGCGTAGAAAGACACCGGGCCCAGATTGCACCATGCAAAATAAATGAAAAAAAGAACGACTTGCCGAGAGAACAGCAAGAATATTTCGCCTCCTTTCCCTTCTTACAATCCTTCCAAGATTTCATCTTCCTCCGAAAGATGAATCAACACTGCCCTCTTTCGATTCTCTGATTCTGAGGAAGATTTTTCCCCCCCTGAAACGAACCCGGAGAGACTTTTTTTTTAATTGTGTGACTTTATTCTGCCTCTCTCTCTGCCTCTCTCATCTATCTCTCATCTCTCATCTCTCATCTATTTTTATATCTGTATATCTCTGCCTCTTTATCTATCTATCTATCTATCTATCTATCTATCTATCTATCTATCTATCTATCTATCTATCTATCTATCTATCTATCTATCTATCTATCTCTATCTATCTATCTATCTATCTATCTATCTATCTATCTATCTATCTATCTATCTCTATCTATCTATCTATCTATCTATCTATCTATCTATCTATCTATCTATCTATCTATATCTATCTATCTATCATCTATAATCTCTCCATATCTATCTAGTGTATCTATCTATCTATCTATCTATCTATCTATCTATCTATCTATCTATCTATCTATCTATCTATCTATCTATCTATCTATCTATCTATCTATCTATCTATAATCTCTCCATATCTATCTAGTGTATCTATCTATCTATCTATCTATCTATCTATCTATCTATCTATCTATCTATCTATCTATCTATCTATCTATCTATCTATCTATCTATCTATCTATCTATCTATCTATCATCTCTCCATATCTATCTATCTATCTATCTATCTATCTATCTATCTATCTATCTATCTATCTATCTATCTATCTATCTATCTATCTATCTATCTATCTATCTATCTATCTATCTATCTATCATCTCTCCATATCTATCTAGTGTATCTATCTATCTATCTATCTATCAAGTGGTGGGTTGCTACCGGTTCGTGCGAGCCGGTGTCGGAAATTTGGCCCCGTTCATTGAACCAGTAGTGATGGCTGGCTTAACACGTCCCCGAACCGGTTCCCTGGTCACCGCTGCTTGAAAGCGTCTGGCAACAAACCCCCTGCGCATGCGCAAAGGCTTCTGCGCATGCGCAAAGGGTCAGTACCAGGATGTAACGCACACGATGCAATGCACTTCCGATGTGATGCGCGCATTTCCAAACTGGTAGGGAAGGTAAGAGAAACCCACCACTCTATCTATCTATCTATCTATCTATCTATCTATCTATCTATCTATCTATCTATCTATCTATCTATCTATCTATCTATCATCTCTCTATCTGTGTATCTCTCTATCATATCTCTCTCTATATGTGTGTGTGTGCAAGTTTCTGTCTCTCTGCCTTCTATCTATCTATCTATCTATCTATCTATCTATCTATCTATCTATCTATCTACCTACCTACCTACCTACCTACCTACCTACCTACCTACCTACCTACCTACCTACCTACCTACCTACCTACCTACCTACCTATCTATCTATCTATCTATCTATCTATCTATCTATCTATCTATCTATCTATCATCTCTGCCCCCCTCTCTCCCCCCCTTAATTCACAATTTCCGGGAAATTGGAAAGGAGAAGGGCTTCTTTAAAGGCAAGGACCAGTGAAAATAAAAAAAAAATCATGCTTGAAAAGATGCACACACACACAAAGAACTGTACAGTACACATGCCTCTCAACAAGCGGAGACTAAGAATGCAACTCTATGTTTACAAACAAGGCCAAAATGGACTTCTAGTCCTTCTGGAGGAATGCTAAGAGAACTGTGGAAATGAGGGGCTCTTCTTCCCAACACTCCCCACTTCCTGCTTGCAATGATGATGTTACCTAATTGGGTAATGAAACATCTGCCAGAAAACAACCAAGTTCAGAGAGTACCCAAGAACTCCCTGTTCAACTTTGAGCTACCAATAACAGATTAACAGAGTCGGAAGGGACCTTGGAGGTCTTCTAGTCCAACCCACTGCTCAAGCAGGAGTCCCTATTCTATTTCAGACAAATGGTTATCCAACATCTTCTTTAAAACCTCCAGTGTTGGAGCATTCACAACTTCTGGAGTCAAGCTGTTCCACTGATTAATTGTTCCAACTGTCAGGAAATTTCTCCTTAGTTCTAAGTTGCTTCTCTCCTTGATTAGTTTCCATCCATTGCTTCTTGTTCTACCCTCAGGTGCTTTGGAGAATAGCTTCACTCCCTCATTTGTGGCAGCCCCTGCTATCATGTCTCCCCTAGTCCTTCTTTTCATTAAACTAGACATACGCAGTTCCTGCAACCATTCTTCATATGTTTTAGCCTCCAGTCCCCTAATCATCTTTGTTGCTCTTCTCTGCACTCTTTCTAGAGTCTCAACATCTTTTTTACATTGTGGCGACCAAAACTGGATCTTTCTCTCTGTCTATCTATGAGTTTGTGTAAGTGTGTCTTGCAGAGGTGGGTTCCTGCCGGAGCTGCCCAGTGTGCAGCTCAGGTAGGGAGCGGTGGATTGCGTAACCCCTCCGGAGCCCTCTCTGCCGGTCCACCCGGTGTGTCGCCATTTTTTTCAGTGATTTTCAGGCGATTTTGCTTCTGTGCATGTGCGGAAGCAAAATCGTGCTGAAATCTCATGAGGGGACGCATGCGTGCCTGAGATTTCAGTGAGATTTTGCCTCCGCACATGCATGGAAGCAAAATTGCGCCGAAATCTTGCACGTGCGTACGTCCGCTGGTGAGAATTTGGTGCGATTTTGCTTTTGCGCATGCGCAGAAGCAAAATCGCATGAGGGGGTGCGCGCCCGTAGCGAGCATGCGCGCCCGTGAAGCATGGAGATGCGCGCATGTCTCCGTCAGTGAGATAAGTGAGCAACCCGCCCCTGGTGTCTTGGTAAGATACCTAGAGCTGGGAGCCTGGGACCTATTTCACTGAATGCTACATAAGGATGGTTCCAAAGCATTTATAAAACTATCTAAATAACAATAGCAATCAATAATCAATAATGCTGTGGTGTAAACTGCAACTTATGCCTTTCACCCTCATCCTTTCCATTTTAATAGTTCATTGCAAAAGCTTCAGAACTATCCAGGACTTGTGCTATTACTGGACCACAACAGAGATATATGGGCCTTAAAAATGAAAGTGAACAGAAAGTTTTAGATGTAGAGCAAACATTGATTTCTTCAATTAAATGGTGGGCGGGGAGGACAAGTGAGAAATGGTTGAGGAAATAACTGTGTGTCTCATCTTGTTATTTTAGTGCAGACAACCAAACAGAAACATTGACCATTACTTCTTCAAACCAGTGGAGCTGTGGCCTCTGTTAATTTGATCAAAAGTTGCCCTCCCTCTGCCATTCATGTGTAATAAGAGAAGGACTGTAAAGAGCGTAACATTAAAACCAAGGAAGTTGGGGATCGATGATCAAATTGGAGATAGCCAACAATTCTTATATCCTCTCACAATTAGAGGATTTAGCAAACATGGGATTTGAAGTTGTGAGAAATGTACTCAAAGAAATCAACAGGAGACCACTGAACAATATACAGAGCATTTATTGAAGGAAAAAAAACTTTTGCAAATGGACTTAGCCTGGGCCAAGAAGACCCAAGTTAAGCAACATGGTTATCTGAATACATCATTTACATACATTTCTTCTTTGCAGACAAACAACGTTCTCACCCCTCCTACTCAATTGTCAGTACACGTTATGTAACATTTTTGGCATCCTAATGGGTGGTTTCCCCGACATGAAAATCCCCTGATATTTTCTCCTAACAATTGCACTTTCCTTTCCAATGTCAGCCTGACCCAGTAGCAATGTTAAGTGCCTTGTTATTTCCTTTATAATTTGGTACATAGCTGACGTGCAGCTGTCTTCTTGATTACATAATATAATATGTCATACAATATGGCTGAGCTCCTGCTCACTCATTACAAGAATAATATTCTCTCAGAAGTCCACACATCTTAAAGTTGTCCAATTTGAAAAGCACTGCCCTACAGAAACTATTCTCTTTCCTTGCATCATTTGGATCCGGGGCGGGTTCCTCTTACCTGCCTACCGGTGCGCTGCACATGCATCATCTCATTTCATGCATGTGCACGCTCGATATGCGCGCGCGTCCCCTCACGTGATTTTGCTTCCTGCGCATGCGCGGAAGAAAAATCTTGCGAGGGGACGCATGGGCGAGTGAGATTTCAGCAATTTTTTGCTTCCGCACATGCATGGAAGCAAAAAATTGCCGAAATTTCACATGCGCGCGCGTCCCCTCGCGAGATTTTGCTTCTGTGCATGCGCAGGAAGCAAAAAAGCCCAGAAATTCCAGAAAAAATATGGCGCCACACGACGGACAGGCGAAGACGGCACCACAGCCATCGTGCGCAAATTGCGCAATCGGCCAGCCGCTACCAGTGCGACAGAGTCGACCGCACCGGTAGGAACCCACCACTGAACTGGATCCACAAATCAAAGCAAAACTTTTTTTTCAAGGGGAAATCTGCGAACGTTCGGCCAACCTACCAATAATGGTGAATATTTGTAGCTCGGGGTTGAAATGAGCTTGGTGCTCTCTGAGCTTGGCTGTTTTCTTGCAGACGTTTCAATATCCTCGTTCTGCCAACCTGTTTGATATTTGGCTTCTCAGATGCTGCGAGAAAGGGGGGGGGAAACCACGCTGTTTGGAAGAAAAAGTTTGGGGTAATCAGAAAACACAGCCAAGGAGCTGAAGTTCTGGATATGCCTGGACTACAAAGCAACCGCTTTATCAATGACACACAGGTATACAGCAGTGAGGCAGATAAAAACATGGGAAACCTGAAATGACAGTTTGGTGTCCAAAATGCATTCATCACCCCCGATACAGTTGAACATCTGTTACCAGCCTGAAGCATTTTCCTTGTTTTGCTTGGGAGATATTGGGCTAAGTGGTCATCGCCTTCTATTTTTCCATTACGCAGTACAATTGTTTAGGAAAATTTGACCTGGTAAGATTTCCTTCCTATCCAGCGACAATGAAGGACCAGACATTATCAGCCTGCTGGTGAAGCCTCACCCGATATGAAATAAATTCACTCCTGGGCTGATAGATCGAGCTGCATGTCTCTTGCCAAATATTTTGCTTTAGCATCTAGCCTTTCTGTCCAAAAGTATAAACCTTCCACTGGCAAGCTTTAATTTATTAACCAGTGGAAGACAGTTTTCAATTAATTCAACTCATTATTACGCCCTCATTCTTCGGCGTTACTTTGCTGGCAGTATGTTGCAGGAATCAGGAATGGCAAATAAATTGTGGCTTACATTTTTCTTCCAAAGATGAACTGTTTACGATGATAAAATTGTGAGGGAGCTGATGTTTCCACATTATATTGAAAAGGGCTCGTTGCACCAATGCATATTAAAGGAATGTGGTTGAAAGGTACATTGTTAATCAGCGAAGAATGGTTTGAAGTATTGCCTTGTTATTTCCATCTCAGCACAGCATTTGAAGGACAACATCTAAAATAACCTAAATGAAGGGTGATGTTAGGCCTAAATCCAAAGATAACACAGTACAATCCAAACATGACCAGTTCTTTATTTGCTTATGCCTAATGGACAGAATCTTGCCAGACTAAAGCTATAACCTTCTAACCTTAATACATATAGTCCTGTTCTTTATGCACTTATGCCAATAGACAGAATCTTGCCAGACTAAAGCTATAACCTTCTAACCTTAATGGATGTACTCCTGTTCTTTATGCATTTACACCAATGGACAGAATCTTGCCAGACTAAAGCTATAACCTTCTAACCTTACTTCATATAGTCCTGTTCTTTATGCACTTATGCCAATAGACAGAATCTTGCCAGACTAAAGCTATAACCTTCTAACCTTAATGGATGTACTCCTGTTTTTTATGCATTTACACCAATAGACAGAATCTTGCCAGACTAAAGCTGTAATCTTCTACCCTAATAGATACAATCTAGCAGATTTAGGGTGTGGCTATCCTGAACTTCCTCCTCCCTCACCCATCTAGCTTGGGATAGTCTGTTGTCTCTGGAATGTGCTGCATCTTCCCTGGGAAACTACAGAGTTCCTGCTCAGATCCCTCCCCACTCCTTCTCCAGGTGCACGTTCCATCACACATGTACAGATTATGTAGTTCTCTGTTTCAATTACTGTTTATGTTCCTTCAAATTCTAGTTGATCCATAGTGTCTCTATGGTTGGAAGCTCTCCAACTATCCTGTCTCTTGAAATAATACACAATTTTTGTCGGTGCATTCCTTTGGCTTCCAGGACTTGTCTATTCACCTCATGCACTGTCAGCTCCTGTCAGGTCCAAGCCAGAGATGGCACAATGAAATCCAGTTGAGTCCAAGCCTTTATGTGCTTATGCCTTATAGACAGAATCTTGCAGACTAAAGCTATAACCTTGTAACCTGATATGAATACCCTGAGATAATCTAGGGTGTATCTATCCTAATTTTTTTATTCCTTCCCTATCCAGTTCAGGACTGCGCATTCTGTTGTCTTGGGCCCCTCTCTGGAATGTGCTACCCCTTCCCTTGTGATTTCCCACCCATCCCAACTCCTTGTTCAGCTGCACATTTGATCCCAGAGAAAAAATTCAGTCTCTTTTATCTACACTCCGCAGTACAACATAGTTAACCAGATCAGTTAAAGAACTGGTGGCCAAATTTGTCCAACAAACCAAGCTGAGTCATCTTTAATTATCATTAGTTTTATTTTATTGACTTCTTTTTATTACATTTCCTATGGTAGCTTAGCATATTAGGAGAACTCAGCACATCTGTTGAGCATCAGGGGTAGTATAGTAACAGCATTTGGTGTGGTGTAGTCCTTATTTATTTATTTAATTCTATTTTGCCAGTGATCCAACTTTGAAAGGACTACGTGTAGCTGCAAACATAAGAACAAAATGCAATCAGGTTATTAGAAAAAACAGTCATGGAAATAACAGGAATGAGCAGAATGACAACCCAGATTATTCACATGAAAAGATATACAAGCTATTGCACACGCCTTTAACTGGGTATGTGGGTGGATGTTCATTCAACCTACCCCAAGACCTGGGATTAACAGGGTTTTTAAGGCCTTGGGCAATTCTATCAGGGTGGACTTCCCTGATTTCAGTACTATTTACATTGGGTTAATCAAGGCCAAGACTGATTAAAGAGCAGATGCATATTTTTGTTGCTGTTTGGTCTCTAAACTGTGTCCAATTCTTCATGACTTCATGGACCACAGCATTCCAGTCTCCCTCTATCCTCAATTGTCTTCTGGAGTTTGCCAAAAATCATGTTCATTGTGTCGATGACATTATCAAATCATCTCATTCTCTGCTGCTCCCTTCTCCTTTTGTCTTCCATCTTTCCCAACATCAGAATCTTTTTCCATTGAGTCCAATGGCCAAAGTATTTGCTAGAAATTCTGTTTATATATAGCACCACAGAGCAAACAAAAGAGCACAGTCACCATGTGCTTTACTGCTCAACTGTTTTCCTATAGCAGGAAAATGGGAAACTCTACTTAGAACCAAAGTGCATAGGGTATATATCAGGGGTCGGGAACCTTTTTGACTAAGAGAGCCATGAAAGCAAAAAATTTGGAAATTTATTTCAGTGAGAGCCATATAATATATTTTAAAAGTGAATTCAACTAAATGTCAATAGGGACAATGGGATATTGAGAGAATCCCTGTCTTTGTGCTGTTTAATTTGTTGCTGCTGTAGCAGCTTCCTTGCTCCAAAGTGATATTTGTCTTTGAGTTGGTGATTTCCATCATAGCATTGGTAATGATTCTTTCTTTCTTTCTTTCTTTCTTTCTTTCTTTCTTTCTTTCTTTCTTTCTTTCTTTCTTTCTTTCTTTCTTTCTTTCTCTTCTTCTTCTTCTTCTTCTTCTTCTTCTTCTTCTTCTTCTTCTTCTTCTTCTTCTTCTTCTTCTTCTTCCTTCCTTCCTTCCTTCCTTCCCTTCCCCTTCTTCTTCTTCTTCTTCTTCTTCTTCTTCTTCTTCTTCTTCTTCTTCTTCTTCTTCTTCTTCTTCTTCTTCTTCTTCTTCTTCTTCTTTCTTCTTCTTCTTCTTCCTTCTTCTTTCTTTCTTTCTTTCTTTCTTTCTTTCTTTCTTTCTTTCTTTCTTTCTTTCTTTCTTTCTTTCTTTCTTTCTCTCTGCAAACCAATCCCCACCGTGGCTCCTTTCTCCCTCGCCCAGCCCTCTTCCAAGACGTCAAGTGCGGGGAACCGCACCAAGCGAGGTAGGTGGGTGGGTTGCTGAAGAAGCCCCGGAGCCCCGCCGCCAACCTGCATCTCCTGCTGGGAAGGAGCCTCTGTCGCTGTCTCTCGCTGGGTTCCAGCCACCAAACTGAGTCCCTGACCGCGGCACCGGCAGGGTTAATGCGTATGGGAGAGGAGAGAGAGCGCTACCGCCGCCGCTGCTACTTTCACCGCTTCGATATTTCTTTGGTGGGCGCGCTCGGGAGGGACCATGGAGCAGAGGCGCCCGGCAGCTTAAGGCAAGAGGCGGGTGGGAGACGCGGGCAGGAGCCTGTCGCCGCCGCCGCCACTTCTGGCATCCCCACGCCTCTCACCCCGCTCGCCGGGTGCCTCTGCTCAGCGGTCCCTCCCGCGCGCGCCCACCAAAGAAATATTGGAGCAGCGCAGCGGCGGCGGTAGCGCGCTCTCTCCTTCCCTCCCATGCAGGGAGGGAAGGAGAGAGTGCGCTACCGCCGCCGCTGCTACTTTCACCGCTCTGATATTTCTTTGGTGGGCGCGCGCGGGAGGGACCATGGAGCAGAGGCGCCCGGCAGCTTAAGGCAAGAGGCGGGTGGGAGACGCGGGCAGGAGCCTGTCGCCGCCGCCGCCACTTCTGGCATCCCCACGCCTCTCACCCCGCTCGCCGGGTGCCTCTGCTCAGCGGTCCCTCCCGCGCGCGCCCACCAAAGAAATATCGGAGCGGTGAAAATAGCAGCGGTGGTGGTAGCGCTCTCTCTCCTTCCCTCCCTGCATGGGAGGGAAGGAGAGAGCGCGCTACCGCCGCCGCTGCGCTGCTCCAATATTTCTTTGGTGGGCCTCCGCAGGAGGGACCGCTGAGCAGAGGCACCCGGCGAGCGGGGTGAGAGGCGTGGGGATGCCAGAAGTGGCGGCGGCGGCGACAGGCTCCTGCCCGCGTCTCCCACCCGCCTCTTGCCTTAAGCTGCCGGGCGCCTCTGCTCCATGGTCCCTCCCGCGCGCGCCCACCAAAGAAATATCGAAGCGGTGAAAGTAGCAGCGGCGGCGGTAGCGCTCTCTCTCCTCTCCCATACGCATTAACCCTGCCGGTGCCGCGGTCAGGGACTCAGTCGGGTGGCTGGAACCCCGCGAGAGACAGCGACAGAGGCTCCTTCCCAGCAGGAGACGCAGGTTGGCGGCGGGGCTCTGGGGCTTCTTCAGCCGCTTGGCTGGAGAACGGCGGGGATGTGGCCGTGGCCGTTTTTTAGCTCCCCCCGTCCCGGCTGAACGCCGCCATTTGGGTTATTTTTCCCTCTGTGCATGCGCGCGCATGCACAGAGGGAAAAATAACCCAAATGATTGTGGTCAGCCGGGACGGGAAAGCGGTGATTGTGTTCAGCCGGGACGGGAAAGCGGGCAGGAGAAGCTCCGCGCCGCAACCACCGCCAGTTCCATCGGCTATACGCCGAAGGACTGGCCCGGGCGAACCGGGAGGATTTCACCCCTGCTGCGAGCCATATGCAGTCATCAAAAGAGCCACATCTGGCTCGCGAGCCATAGGTTCCCGACCCCTGGTATATATGATAGATCCAAACTTGTAAACACTGCCATCTACTGGCTGAATACTACTGTAGTTGTTGCATAGAATACATTCCAACAATGAATTCCAATAGTATTTGAGCTTCAGCCTCGGTATCTGTCCTTCCAAAGAACAATAGGGGTGATTTCCTTTAGGAAAATGCATACTCGTAGGTACCTCTTGATTTTGCCCATCTTATGCAAACATCTAGAGAGGCTCAACTTATGACAAGTGATAGCAGCATGGACCATAAAGTAGCTCTTCTTGTTGGTTGTCCTGATGCTGTAGAGGTCAAAACTCTAGATGCTGGGCTTCATCCCACAGGATGAATTCAACCACTTAGCCAGCTTTCAAGCAATCTAAGAAATAAGAATGAGTAATAATTATTGAACATATATTATGGACAGCCAGAGCAACCAACGGAAAGGTGCTGAATTGTATAAAATCAGACACATCACTTGAAGCCAAAACCACAAGACTACATCTGATTTACTTTGGCCATGTCATGTGTGCAAATTCATTGGAGAAGTCAAGGATGCTGGGAATGGTTAGTAGAACAAGAGGAACAAGCAAGGAACACAGTGGCTTGATAACATCAAAAGTGATACAAAGATGAACATTGAAGAATAGAATAGAATAGAATAGAATAGAATAGAATAGAATAGAATAGAATAGAATAGAATAGAATAGAATAGAATAGAATAGAATAGAATTCTTTATTGGCCAAGTGTGATTGGACACACAAGGAATTTGTCTTTGGTGCATATGCTCTCAGTGTACATAAAAGTAAAGATACATTTGTCAAGAATCATGAGGTACAACACTTAATGATTGTCATAGGGTACAAATAAGCAATGAAATCACATTAGGAAACAGTCAAAGTAAATTGTAAGGATACAAACAACAAAGTTACAGTCATGCAGTCATAAGTGGGAGGAGATGGGTGATAGGAACGATGAGAAGACTAATAGTAATAGTAGTGCAGACTTAGTAAATAGTTTGACAGCGGTGAGGGAATCATTTGTTTAGCAGAATGATGGCATTTGGGAAAAACCTGTTCTTGTGTCTAGTTGTCTTGTTGGGCAGTGCTCTATAGCGTCGTTTTGAGGGTAGGAGTTGAAACAATTTATGTCCAGGATGCGAGGGGTCAGTAAATATTTTCACAGCCCTCTTTTTGACTTGTGCAGTATACAGGTCCTCAATGGAAGGCAGGTTGGCAGTGATAGTTTTTTCTGCAGTTCTCATTATCCTCTGAAGTCTGTGTCTGTCTTGTTGGGTTGCAGAGCCGAACCAGACAGTTATAGAGATGTAGATGACAGATATCATCATCATCATCATCATCATCATCATCATCATCATCATCATCATCATCATCATCATCACTGAAAGTAGCTGTGCTTGAGACGCTAGTTTGGAGAGCGCTTGACTAGAAAGTATCTAAGAGTCAGACATGACTGAATGTTTAAAACAGCAACAATTATTATTATTGAAGAAAGTTGGCAGCCCACCACACTACCACCCCGCAAAAATCAGTATATTCGATGCTGTGATATCCTTCTTGCTCTACATAATAAACTGTTTGATGTTTCCTTTGGAGTGGGCTGGCTTATCTTCATCTGCTAGTTGTTGTGGTTGTTTTTATCATGGTGTTTGCTATCATGTTGTTTTTCATTAACTGTGTGAGAATTATGTCTTTTCTTGAAGGTGAACTTCACCCTTTTGCTTCAGGTATTCCAGAAAGGAGTGAAGGCACTTTAAAAAAAATAGAATTTTGACATGCAATTCACTGATCGTTGGATAGCTTTTGTCAGTTGAAACCCTAGAGAAAGTGCAGAAGAGAGCAACCAGGATGATAAAGGGTCTGGAAAATAAAACATACAAAGAGCGGTTGCAGGAACTCAGCTTGGCCAGTCTGGCGAAGAGAAGGACCAGGGGAGACATGATAGCAGTGTTCCAATACTTGAGGGGATGCCACAGAGAGGAGGGGGTCAGGCTGTTCTCTATGGCACCAGAAAGCCAAACAAGGAGTAATGGATGGAAGCTGACCAAGGAGAGATTCAACCTGGAAGTGAGGAGAAACTTTCTGACGGTGAGAGCGATCAACCAGTGGAACAGCTTGCCAGCGGAGGTTGTGAGAGCCCCAACACTTGCGACCTTCAAGGGGAGACTGGACTGCCATCTGTCTCAAATGGTGTAGGAACTCCTGCTTGAGCAGGGGGTTGGACTACAAGGTCCCTTCCAACTCTAATAATAAATCTAAATCTAAATCTAAATTATGAACTGTTATTCTTTCCAGACTTTAGTTGGTTGGGCTGGCTTTTGTGGGAATCGGAGACCTGCTATTTAAGGAGTAGGTTTCATATTGACATTTTAGACTGTACATTGCCCAGAGTCATTGAAGTGGGTGGGATCAACATTTGTGTAAACAAACAAACAAATCTGAAAGCTCAATTTGTGTTTTTTTTTTTGCTGAGTCTATTGTGGGAACTTAGTCCATTTGGTTCATTAATGTCCCCATACGTTCTGCATTCTTAAGAAAATGAGTGAATCCAGTAAGTGAATTAATGTGTGGTGTAAATGGGATCACTATTCTGTTCGAGGAAACATTTAAATAGGAGAGCAGATAGGTTGTACAGAGAGAGAGAGAGAGAGAGAGAGAGGGAGGGAGGGAGGGAGGGAGGGAGGGAGAGAGAGAGAGAGAGAGTGAGGGAGAGAGAGAGAAAGAAAGAGAGAAAGAGAGAGAGAGAGAGAGAGAGAGAGAGAGAGAGAGAGAGAGAGAGAGAGAGAGAGAGAGAGAGAGAGAGAGAGAGAGAGAGGCAAAAAGAATGAATGTCTCATAAAATAATTCATAAAAGACCTCACTACCAGGAGAGTAATATACAGCTACAGAAAATAAAATGGAAGAGATCACAAAGATTTAAACACCTTTCCAATGCCATACAGAAAAGCAACTTTAAGAATATTAGATGTCATGAATGAAGCATTACATTTTGGCAATCTTTCGGTGCCCTTGTGAATGTTAAGCGTTCTTATTTATAGGTCCAAGTAAGCAACTGATCTGTAGTATTACATATTACTGCGCCCGGGGAAGTTGCTGCACCTACAGATAACCTGCATCAATAATCTCAAAGTATCCAGAGAAGGAAAAGGTTGAACACAATTTGCAAACTGGAGAATGCAAAGATGGATGCCAGAAATGTTGTCCCTTGGACAGCTCTAAGATGATGGACCAGCCCGTATCTAACACGGAGATGAAACACAGAGATAAGATATTGGACCAGCTGCCAGTCTGGTTAGCACAGCTAAGCTTTGTTCCCAAAACATTTTATGAAATGTTTGAGAGAGGTCACAACGTATTTTGTACAAAAGATTTGACTCTGAGTTACTATAGCCATACTACATGGGTAAAATAAACATAAGTGTCAACTCTGAAGCTTGATAGTAAGACAGTACTATAAGAATTAGATCTTTTTTTAATGATTTTTTTTTAATGTGTAACAATCTGGAACTGAACACATTCAAAACCGTAGAAATGGTGGTAGACTTTAGGAGAAACCCTCCCATCCTACCACCTCTTACAATACTAGATAATACAGTATCAACAGCAGAGACCTTCAAATTTCTAGGTTCCATCATATCTCAAGACCTAAAATGGTCTTGAGATATGCAACCCAACAAGACAGACACAGACTTCAGAGGATAATCAGAACTGCAGAAAAAACAATTACTGCCAACCTGCCTTCCATTGAGGACCTGTATACTGCACGAGTCAAAAAGAGGGCCGTGAAAATATTTACTGACCCCTCACATCCTGGACATAAATTGCTTCAACTCCTACCCTCAAAACGACACTATAGAGCACTGCACACCAAGACAACTAGACACAAGAACAGTTTTTTCCCGAACGCCATCACTCTGCTAAACAAATAATTCCCTCACCACTGTCAAACTATTCACTAGGCTGCATTACTATTACTATTAGTTTTTCTCATCATTCCTATCACCCATCTCCTCCCACTTATGACTGTATGACTGTAACTTGTTGCTTGTATCCTTAGATTATTTCATATTGATTGTTTCCTGATTGCTTACTTGAACCCTATGACAACCATTCTTGACAAATGTATCTTTTCTTTTATGTACACTGAGAGCATATGCACCAAAGACAAATTCCTTGTGTGTCCAATCACACTTGGCCAATAAAGAATTCTATTCTATTCTATTCTATTCTATTCTATTCTATTCTATTCTATTCTATTCTATTCTATTCTATTCTATTCTATTCTATTCTATATAAAATTTCCATTTTTAGTTAAACAGTGTGCTGTCTGGGTACAGATATTTTTAAGGAAATAATAATCACAGTGTTTACAACAATATTCATTACATTGGTATTAGTTCTATAATAATAATAGTAATCACAGAGGTGGGTTCCTCCCGGTTCACACGGGTTCGCCCGAACCGCTGGTGACATCACGGAACCGGTTCTGTTGGTACCGGTCCATGGACGCCACCATCTTTTTGGGGGGAATTTTTTTGGGGGGGATTTTTTTTTGGGGGGGGGGGGGTTGCGGATTTTTTTCTTCTGTGCATGCGCAGAAGCCAAGTTCCCAGCACTGTGCATGTGCCGCCATCTCATTTTTGGCTTTTTTGATATATTTTTGGTGATATTTTTGGCACTGCGCACGCACACCCATGCGGCATGGCCATGTGGCACACAATGCGCACACAGCTACGCAGCACGGGAGGAAGCAAACCGGGGGCGAGGTAAGTTAGAACCCACCCCTGAGTAATCATGATAACCCATGAGGACCCAGATTGTTGGGGGCAATGTAAATATATACATTGCATAATGGTGTAAACTGCTTAGAGGGTGCTTGCATTATGGGGCGGTATATAAATATCACTAATAAATAAAATAAATAAATAATATTTGCTTGTCTATTTTAACAAACTTCCCTTGTATCATTAGTCCTTTTCTTATATCCACATGTTTCTAACTTCTGTTTTTATTAGCTAGCCATTGATAAAATAAGTCCCATGTCAAAAAGTATTCAGTTTCTTCCTTTTCCTTAATTGTAAAATTTAAAAAAAAGAGAATTAGGTCTTCAGCAGAGTGATGACACAATTTAAAAATAATAATCAAAAACTCTATTGTCTGCTGGGATAACTATATCATGCAAGTATTATTAATCTGATTGATTGATTGATTGATTATTGTAAGCCTGAATGCTCTTGGCAAAATGTCTAATAAACAACATTTTTGTGCGTTCATTCCTCCAAACCAGAAGTTGGTTCCTCCCTGTTCGCACTGATTCTAAAGAATCAGTAGCAAACCACTGATGATGTCATGGAGCCAGTTCTGTTGGTGCCGGTCTGTGGATGCCACCATCTTTTTGGGGGGGATTTTTTTTTGGAAAAAATATATTTTGGGGGGAATTTTTTGCTGATTTTTTTCATCTGTGCATGAGCAGAAGCTAAGTTTCTGGCACTGCGCATGCGCCACCATCTTGTTTTGGGCTTTTTAAAAAGCATTTGTGAATTTTCGGCACTGCGCATGCACGTGTGCACGAAGCGCTTGCGCCTGCACGGTGCAGCCACGCGGTGCAGGAGGAAGCAAAATGGCAGCGAGGTAAATTAGAACTCACGCCTGCTCCAAACCAAGGCAAAGATTTTGATCTGGAAATGGACTGGGGTCCTATCGTCCTTTGACTTACCCTCTTGCCATATTAAATTAACATTTCTTGAAAGATCACTGTTGGGTGTGAAATGTAATCCTTGCTTTTGCTTTATTTAATTTTCCTATTGCAGACCTTTAAAATCAGATGTGTAAAGTAGAGTAGGAAGGAAGAAAAGGGGGAATGGCAACAGAAATGGCAATGGCAATAAGAAACTTGAAACAAACAAACAAAAAGATATGGGTGATTCATCACTGGAGGTTTTTAAGATAAGAGTGGCAACCACTTGTCTGGAATGATATAAGAGCTCCTGCTTGAGCAGGGGGTTGGACTAGAAGACCTCCAAGGTCCCTCCCAACTCTGTTGTTCTGTTCAGCGGTGGGCTGCTCCCGGTTCGGATCGGTTCTTAGAATTGGTAGCGCTGGCAGTGGGAGGTTCCGCCCAACCACCCTCCCAGGACGCTCCGCCCAACCGCCCGGAACGCATCTGCACATGCGTAGAAGTGTTGCGCGCACGCGCGAGTGCAAACCGGTAGTAAAGTGTTTTAGAACCCACTACTGATTCTGTTACTCTGTTATTCTTTGCAATATCAGGAGGCTCAGCACCAGGAGGGCATTTTGCCCAAACTCATTGTTAAGGGAAAAATATTCCCGTAGAGGCGACATCTGGATCTTTTACTTGGAATCCAAACACTTAGAAATAAAACCGAGATTAAATGTCTAATAGAAAATATTTATTTCAGTACAAAACAATATAAAACAATAAATCTACATCTTTGCTAAGTAACACGACCGTTCAGGTCAAAAGACAAGGCAGAAGTGATTAATGGTGGATTAGGAATGTAGACATGCGCAGACATCATATCACGTGTTCTGCTTGTATTGGGAAATACCATGATATTTAGGATAGGGGTGCATCACTCTGCTTAGACTCACAACTGACAATATTCACATCGTGACACTCATAAAGTAGGATTACGAGATGGGTTTCTCTTTTGCAAGGCAACCTTTTCTTCTCTCTTTTCTTTCAACATAAGGAGAGGGAGATTATTAAAAAAAAACACACAATCCAATGTACTTAATCCCCCTCAGGTATTCCTTGGCTGCAGTGCTTTCCTTCACCAACTTGAGACGTCCTTCTAAACCGAGAATTGCAAGCTTTAGCCTGTAATGATCTTTAAACGATTTATATCTAGCTCTTCTTTAAATACACGGCAGTGGTTTAAACAATTGTAAACCCAGCGTGGAAAGCAAGAAAACGGTATTTCATTCAATCGGAACGCTATCTCCTCCAAGGGAGAGAAGATAACAGCTAAAGAACACGTCGTTTTGATTCTGATTCTCAAAGTCAGTTGGAATTCGCCTTCCGTGGTCTCACATCTCCTAGAAGTGGAAAGAATGTTTCTCATCGTTGTTGAGGGAACTGATCAGCTTTGGGGGGGTTTTTTTGTGTGTTTTGTTTTGGTTTCTGAGACTCATTCTGTGCCCTGGTGAGTCATGGGTCATAGCAGTGAGAACAGTCAACCAGTGGAACAGAAGTTGCCTTCAGAAGTTGTGGGTGCTTCGTCACTGGAGGTTTTTAAGAAGAGACTGGACAGAAACTTATCTGAAATGGTATGGAATCTTCTGCTTGGGTTGGACTAAGAAGACCTCCAAGGTCCCTTCCAACTGTATTCCCTTCCCTTCCCAATTGTGGGAAACCCTCCCCACCCCCGAAAAATGAAATATTTTGAGAAATATTAAAAAAGACAGAATATTATATTTCCCCATAGGGAGAAATGCAGGAACATACTCTTAAAAACAGAAAGCAGACTCAGTCTTTCTTAATAGCCCCCCTCCCCAACCAATATTTTGTGCCCATTAAGAAAGACTGGGCCAGCCTATCTACAAAACAAAAGACCATCGGCTCCAGGGTGATGGGTTTAAGAAGAACAGGACATGACCCTTCAGGATATAATAGGATTAACCCAGTACCATTTAGCAGAAGACACAGAGCTCACTACATCGGACAATCTCCTAAGGGTATTTCAGACATTCCACAGCGCCCCTAGCAGCATCTCTGAAACTTATAAAAATCCATGTACTCATCAAACCAATTGGTCAGCTGCCCCAGAACCACAAACCCTGGTGGTTCTGTTCATCAATAAATGGGCCTTTCTTTCCAATCAGCCTCCAGCCTCCATTTTGTTTCTAGCATTTTTCTCCCGGATTGGAACTGAACCAGATGGATTTTCCTTCCAACAATTCCCTTCCCTTCCTTTTCCTTTCCATCCCATCCCAGACCACATTTAGAATAATGCATCCAGTTCTTCCTTTTTCTTTCTTTCTTTTCTTTTTTCCTTCTTTCCTACCTTCCTTCCCTTTTTCTTTCTTTCATTCTTTTGTTCTTTCACTCTTCTTTCTTTCTTTCTTTCTTTCTTTCTTTCTTTCTTTCTTTCTTTCTTTCTTTCTTTCTTTCTTTCCTTCCTTCCTTCCTTCCTTCCTTCCTTCCTTCCTTCCTTCCTTCCTTCCTTCCCTCTTTTTTTCTTCCTTCCTTCCTATAGCAATAGCAATAGCACTTAGACTTATATACCGCTTCATAGTGCTTTCCAGCCCTCTCTAAGCGGTTTACAGAGTTCAGCATATTGCCCCCAACAATCTGGGTCCTCGTTTTACTGACCTCAGAAGGATGGAAGGCTGAGTCAACCTTGAGCCGGTGAGATTTGAACAGCTGAACTGCTGAACTAGCAGTAGCCTGCAGTGCTGCATTTAATCACTGCACCAACTCGGCTCTTCTTATTTACTACCTACTCCTTCCTTCTTTCCTTCCTTTTTAAAATTCTTTTTTCCTTCTTTTTTCCTTTCTTTTTCCTTTTTCCTTTTTCCTTTTTCCTTTTTCCTTTTTTATTTTTTCTTCTTTCTTCTTTCTTCTTTCTTCTTTCTTTCTTTCTTTCTTTCTTTCTTTCTTTCTTTCTTTCTTTCTTTCTTTCTTTCTTTCTTTCTTTCTTTCTTTCTTCCTACCAACATCTTTTTTTACATTGTGGCGACCAAAACTAAATGCAGTATTCCAAGCGTGGCCTTACCAAGACATTATAAAGTGGTATTATTACTTCACGTGATTTGATTCTATCCCTCTGTTAATGCAGCCTAGAACTGTGTTGGCTTTTTGGCAGCTGCTGCACACTGCTGGCTCATATTTAAACGGTTGTCCACTAGGACTCCAAGATCCCTCTCACAGTTACTACTGTTGAGCAAAGTACCACCTATACTGTACCTGTGCATTTTGTTTTTCTTGCCTAAATGTAGAACCTTACTTTTTTCACCATTGAATTTCATTTTGTTAGATAGAGCCCAATGTTCAAGTCTGTCAAGATCCTTCTGTATCTTGAGCCTATTTTCTGGAGTGCATTTATTTGTGACGTGAGTGATTCTGGTGCCTGGAAGAAATTCTTCCCTTAATATCAGGGAAGGGGATGTGTAGACTCAGAAGATCTCTCAGTTCCCCAAGTCGTGTGAGGCTGGTTTTATCCCACTTCCTTGGCTGTAGGTGCAGTGTTCACCAGCTGTAAAACATACAGAAACCTAGAGCTGGAAGAAAAAGATGAAGCTGAAACACACATAATTACTTTCCATCCTTGTGCCATGTTTTAATTAAAGATAGCAGCCCCACAAACGACGAGATCTCTGGAAATTATTTGAGACCTTTTCCAGAGGCGAAAAAGATCAATAGCTTTTCGTCTCGGTGGCATAAAACATTGTGGGGCTTTTTATTTATTTCCCACCGGTTGCTGTGAATTGACACAAGCATGGCAGGCAACCATAATTGTAACAAGTCCTATCGTGGGTTACGTACCTTCAATCTCCACTAGAAAGTACTCAGTGATGGTAGATCTTTTCACAAAATAAATACAGCCACCGAAAGCATTCCTAGCAACCCTGACTGGGCAAGCCCTTGGTAGTGTATATAAATAGAGAGCAAACCTCACTCTCTTCTAGCACTGATGATGTTGCATGGTTGGGTAATGAAATGTCTACTTGAAAACAGCCAAGCTCAGAGAGCACCAAGAACAAGGATGGTAAAGGGTCTGGAAAATAAAACATACGAAGAGCAGTTGCAGGAACTGAGCTTGGCCAGTCTAGCGAAGAGAAGGACCAGGAGTGACATGATAGCAGTGTTCCAATACTTGAGGGGATGCCACAGAGAGGAGAGGGTCAGGCTGTTCTCTATGGCACCAGAAAGCCAAACAAGGAATAACGGAGGGAAGCTGACCAAGGAGAGATTCAACCTGGAAGTGAGGAGAAACTTTCTGACGGTGAGAGCGATCAACCAGTGGAACAGCTTGCCAGCAGAGGTTGTGAGAGCCCCAACACTTGCGACCTTCAAGGGGAGACTGGACTGCCATCTGTCTCAAATGGTGTAGGAACTCCTGCTTGAGTAGGGGTTGGACTAGATGGCCTACAAGGTCCCTTCCAACTCTAATAATAAATCTTAAAAAAAAAATCTGATGATGTTGCATGGTTGGGTAATGAAATGTCTACTTCAAAACAGCCAAGCTTAGAAAGCACCAAAAATGCTACAATCCTCCTCCTCCTCCTCCTCCTCCTCCTCCTCCTCCTCCTCCTCCTCCTCCTGAAAATAATTGCTAAGGTATCCTGATATTTTGAGTGACCAAACATGACAAACTAAGATTCCAAAGCAGGGTAAATGTTATTTAAAAATGTTCAAATCTGCACCTGCCCACTGCTTCGATGGTGCTTAGAAACATATTTGATTGCGCAGAAATGTGCAAACTGACAATGGAGATTCATGGAAAAGACGACACGGATTTTTACGAAATATGGAATAAGTTATACAATTGGATTAAACAAAACCCAAAATTAAAAATTTGGCTGTAAGGATGAAGATGAATTGAGATATATCCATAAATGCTCATAACCTTTTTTTATAAGCTGTAAATAAATTACGGATGATATTCACCGACAATTATGATATGGAATGTACTTAAAATGTATATATAGATATAGATACGAAACAAACACTTTGACAACGCTGTTAAAGTATTGGATTATTTCTTGTTGTTCTTTGTAAATATTTGTTCTTGTTTGTGTTTGTGCATTTTGTTTGTGTTTTTTCTTATTGTAATTTAATTTAATAAAGACTATTTTTTAAATAAAAATAAAAATGTTCAACTCTAAGGGATATCCTGACCGTATCCAGCTGTGTGATCATACTGATTTGGCCTAATTTTTAGGACTTCCTATATCTGGACTTCCAAACTATGAATGGCCAGAAGATAGGAGGACAATAGAGACAGAAAACTCAAAGTTTTAACCACTGTTTAATACTTATCGTGATCTTTGAAGCCCACTACTAGTAGGGCTGATCTTTTTTTCCATCCGTAATAGCTCTTTGGTATTCCTCCCAATATGAAGTTCAGTCTCTAGCAATAAAATGTTGCTTCTTTCTTGTCTCCGTTTCACTTGGTTCATCCTTCATCAATTATTAGTTTGCATTGTGCAATCTGTTTTGCATACTGCTACAGTGGTGAAATCCAATTTTTTTAAAACTGCCGGTTCTGTGGGCGTGGCTTGGTGGGCGTGGTGTGGCTTGGTGGGCGTGGCTTGGTGGGTGTGGCAGGGGAAGGATACTGCAAAATCCTCATTCCCTCCCCACTCCTGGAGAAAGGATATTGGAAAATCTCCACTCCCACCCCACTCTGGGGCCAACCAGAGGTGGTATTTCATGGTTCTCCGAACTACTCAAAATTTCCACTACGGTTCTCTGAACTGCTCAAAATTTCCACTACCGGTTCTCTGAACTGCTCAAAATTTCCACTACCGGTTCTCTGAACTGCTCAAAATTTCCACTACCGGTTCTCCAGAACCTGTCAGAACCTGCTAGATTTCACCCCTGATACTGCACTTTGAACTTAGCTTACATACTGCACTCTAGAAACAGTGCAAAGAAGAGCAACAAAGATGATTACGATCCTCAAGGTTAAAACTTATGAAGAACGGTTGTAAAAAATGTGTATGTCTAGTCTAGTGAAAACAAGGACTAGGGGTGACATGATAGCAGTCTTCCAATATTGTGGGGCTACCACAGAGAAGTGGGTACCAACCTATTCTCCAAAGCATTTGAAGGCAGGACAAGAAGCAAAGGATGGAAACTAACCGTGGAGAGAAGCAACCTGGAAGTAAGGAGAAATTTCCTAACGGTGAGAAAAAATTAATCAGTGGAACAGCTTGCCTCCAGAAGTTGTGGGTGCTCCAACGCTGGAGGTTTTTAAGAAGAGATTGGACAGCCACTTGTCTTAAATGGTCTCCTGCTTGAGCGGGCAGTTGGACTAGAAGACCTCTAAGGTCCCTTCGAGCTCTATTCGCTTCCTTTCGTAATACAGCATCTCCTACTGAAGCAGAGGGTTGACTAGAAGATCTCCAAGGTCCCTTCTAACTCTTCTATTCTGTTAATTTATGGTGTTCCTGCACTGTACCCCCACTGTGATTGTGCTGAGTGGCGCTACACATTTCCTACAATATTTTGGCAAAACCACTAGAAATGATGTTCACATTCAAAATCCCTACTTTTAATTATTCTAATTAATATATCAGGGGACAGAAAGGGCTGACAATGTAGAAACTCTACATTAAATTCCGCCTTGAATAATACTAATTGATGAAAAGCCTATCTTCTCACCCACATTTAGAAGTCTGTCCCTCCACTAAATTTGACCTAGAATAGAGAATAATAAGATTGGAAGGGACCTTGGAGGTCATCTAGTCCGGCCCCCTGCTCAGGCAGGACACCCTATATCATTTCTGACAAATGGTTGTCCAATCTGTCCTGGAAAATGTCCAGTGTCTGAGCACCCACAACTTCTGAAGGCAAGCCATTTCACAGACTAATTTTTTTTATCAATGTCAGGAAATTTCTCCTTAGTTCTAGGCCTGTTCATCTTTAGGACCTTCAGAACATCTTATTGCTCAGATACCTGCATTTTGTGTTGTGTTGGTGAGGCCATGCATTATTGTCAAAGAAACAACCGTATCTTGACCTACAAAGCAAATAAATTTTAAAACGATTTTAGGTGACTGGTGAGTAAGTGTGCAACTTATTTATTCCACCCTATTGTTGGCATTCTAGTAAACTATCTGCTAGATATTAATCATACAGTGGTTTTTTATTAATTATGGGTGTACTGTCTGACATACTGTAGGCCGTTGCTCTACATGTGTCAGAGCATTCTGCCTGCTTGCATTTTCGCTGTAAATATTTGTTCTTACCAGATTTGCTGGTTAAGTGTGATCTAATTTTATTGTAGAGAACTTTTATAATTACTGTGTTCCTTGAACTATACCTGGGGGGGGGGGAATAGAGAAGAAAACACAAAAGCAAAACAAAACCAGACAATACTACACAAAGAGAAAAAATGTGCATGAAAAGAAGGGGGGAAAAAACCAGAAGAAACATGTAGATAAATTGTCTCCCCTAGTTTAATACTGATAAATATATTTCAGAAATAATAATTGCCCTCCACCTCTCTCCTTGACTTTTCTGCAAAGCCTAACAGATCCTAAACCCCTTAAATCTACCCTTTGGAATGATGTCAGAATGAGGTCGAACATAATGCTTTAACATTATTAAATGCAGCTAAGCCTCACTCAAAAGTTGAGGATGACAGAAGGACAGCATCAGGACAGACTAGAATAGAAAATAGAATGGAATGGAATAGAATAGAATAGAATAGAATGGAATGGAATGGAATGGAATGGAATGGAATGGAATGGAATAGAATAGAATAGAATAGAATAGAATAGAATAGAATAGAATAGAATAGAATAGAATAGAATAGAATAGAATAGAATAGAATATTGGAATGGAATGGAATGGAATGGAATAGATAATGGAATGGAATGGAATGGAATAGATAATGGAATGGAATGAAATGGAATAGATAATGGAATGGAATGGAATGGAATAGATAATGGAATGGAATGAAATGGAATAGATAATGGAATGGAATGGAATAGATAATGGAATGGAATGGATTGGAATGGAATAGAATAGAATAGAATAGAATAGGATAGAATAGAATAGGATAGGATAGAATAGAATAGAATAGAATAGAATAGAATAGAATATTGGAATGGAATGGAATGGAATGGAATGGAATGGAATAGATAATGGAATGGAATGGAATAGATAATGGAATGGAATGGAATGGATTGGAATGGAATAGAATAGAATAGGATAGGATAGGATAAGACAGGACAGGACAGGACAGGACAGAATAACAGAGTTGGGAGGGAATTTGGAGATCTTCTAGTCCAACCTCTGTTCAAGCAGGAGAACCTATACCATTCCAGACAAATGGCAGTCCAATCTCTTTTTGAAAGCCTCCAGTGATGGAGCACCCACAACTTCTGAAGGCAACTTCTGTTCCACTATTACAAAATTTCTCTTTAGTTCTAGGTTGCTTTTCTCCTTGGTTAGTTTCCATTCATTTCTTGTCTTGCCTTCTGCTGCTTTGGAGAATAGCTTGACTCGCTCTCCTTTGGGGAAGCCCCTCAAATATTGGAACATACTGTAGCTATCATGTAATCCGCCTAGAACTGGGTCAAGATAAAAATGATTTCAGATGCTCTTAAACTCTCCTGTCCTTTTGCATATAGGATCATGCTTCCAGTTGGACATTGCTAATCCAGACCCAGATTTGTATAAAATCAAGGGAGCAGGACATTTTGAGAGCATCTGAAAGCATTTTTTTTAAATCTTGAGAAGTTTGTTTAAGCTTCTTCTGCCTTGATAGCTCCGCATTAATTAGCAAAAAGGGCAGACGTAACAGAATAACAGAGTTGAAAGGGACCTTGGAGGTCTTCTAGTCCAACCCCCTACTCAGGCAGGAGACCCTATGCCATGTCAGACAAATGGTTGTCCAGTCTCTTCTTAAGAACTTCCAAGGGTTAGAGCCGAGGTGGCACAGCAGTTAGAATGCAGTACTGCAGGTTACTTTAGCTGACTGTGATCCGCAGGTCAGCGGTTCAAATCCCACCGGCTCAAGGTTGACTCAGCCTTCCATCCTTCCGAGGTAGGTAAAATGAGGACCCAGATTGTTTGGGGCAATATAAATATATACATTGCTTACTGGTGTAAACCGCTTAGAGAGTGCTTGCACTTTGAGGTGGTATATAAGTCTCACAAATAAATAAATAAATAAATAAATAAATAAATAAATAAATAAATAAATAAATAAATAAATAAATAAATAAATAAATAAATAAATAAACAAACAAACAAACAAACAAACAAACAAACAAACAAACAAACAAATAAAAAGTGAGTGAGTGAATGAATGAATGAATGAATGAATGAATAAATAAATAAATAAATAAATAAATAAATAAATAAATAAATAAATAAATAAATAAATAAATAAATAAATAAATAAAGGGTTGTAGCAATCACAACCTTATCCACTGAATAATTGTTCTGACTGTCAGGAAATTTCTCCTTAGTTCTAGGTTGGTTCTCTCCTTGTTAAAGGTGAGAATAAATCTCACAGAGGCGATGTGGATCTTTTCTTGGAATCCAAACATTTAGAAAATAAAACCGAGATTAAAAGTCTAATAGAAAATATTTATTTTGGTACAAAAACAATAAATTCTGAATAGTTACATTCTTGCTAATTAAATGCGGCCGCTCCCGGTCAGAGCCAAACCACAAGTGAGTAATGGAGAATCAGGAATGCACACATGCGCAGAAGATCACATCACGTGTTCTGCTTGTATTGGAATGTACCATAATATTAGGATAGGGGTGCATCACCCTGCATATACATACAACTGGCAATATTCACCACGTGACACTCCTTGATTCATAAGAGATTCTTCTTAAAAAGAAGCACCCATTTCCTACAAATGTCCAAGTTGCAATTTAAAATCAAAGTTGGTTCTACAAAGGAAGCGAAGGAGGTGTCCTTCCTGACAAAATGATCCTCTATCACTCCAGGCAAGGGGCTGTCCGGTCTCTTCTTCTAAAAGCCTCCAGTGATGGAGGCAGGCCTATCCTAATGATTATTTGCATGGTACTTTACTATTCTTTGTTTTTCCTTTTTTTTTACCCACAGCTCCTGGAAAATAAATAATGCAGAGGTGTGAAAAAAGCATCTCTCCTGAGAACCTCATAAGGGATTGGACATGGGGTGAGGGTCAGTTTCTCTTGGAAACTCTTGGGAAAATAAAACAAAAAGGAGGCAGGTTTTTGTTGACACACAAACACAGAGAGAGGGGGTAGAGAGAGAGGGGGGAGGGAGAGAGGGAGGGAGGGAAAGAGAGAGAGAGAGAGAGAGGAAGAGCAGGCAGGAAGACAGAGAGAGAGAGAGAGGGAAAGAGAGAGAGAAAAAGAGAGGGGGGAAGACAGAAAGAGATAGGGAGGGAAAGAGAGAGAGAAAGAAAGGGAGTGAGAGAGAGAGGGAGGGAGGGAAAAGAGAGAGAAAGAGAGGGGGGGAAAGACAGAAAGAGATAGGGAGGGAAAGAGAGAGAAAAAAAGAGGGGGAAGACAGAAAGAGATAGGGAGGGAAAGAGAGAGAAAGAGAGGGAGTGAGAGAGAGAGAGGGAGGGAGGGAAAGAGAGAGAGAGAGAGAGAGAGAGAGAGGAAGAGCAGGCAGGAAGACAGAGAGAGAGAGAGGGAAAGAGAGAGAGAAAAAGAGAGGGGGGAAGACAGAAAGAGATAGGGAGGGAAAGAGAGAGAGAAAGAAAGGGAGTGAGAGAGAGAGGGAGGGAGGGAAAAGAGAGAGAAAGAGAGAGGGGGGAAAGACAGAAAGAGATAGGGAGGGAAAGAGAGAGAGAAAAAAGAGGGGGAAGACAGAAAGAGATAGGGAGGGAAAGAGAGAGAAAGAGAGGGAGTGAGAGAGAGAGGGAGGGAGGGAAAGAGAGAGAGAGAGAGAGAGAGGAAGAGCAGGCAGGAAGACAGAGAGAGAGAGAGGGAAAGAGAGAGAGAAAAAGAGAGGGGGGAAGACAGAAAGAGATAGGGAGGGAAAGAGAGAGAGAAAGAAAGGGAGTGAGAGAGAGAGGGAGGGAGGGAAAAGAGAGAGAAAGAGAGAGGGGGGAAAGACAGAAAGAGATAGGGAGGGAAAGAGAGAGAGAAAAAAGAGGGGGAAGACAGAAAGAGATAGGGAGGGAAAGAGAGAGAAAGAGAGGGAGTGAGAGAGAGAGAGGGAGGGAGGGAAAAAGAGAGAGAAAGAGAGAGGGGGAAGACAGAAAGAGATAGTTAGGGAAAGAGAAAGAGAGGGAGGGAGGGAAAAAGAGAGAGAAAAAGAGAGGGGGAAGACAAAGAAATAGGGAGGGAAAGAGAGAGAGAGAGAGAGGGAGTGTGAGAGAGAGGGAGGGAGGGAAAAGAGAGAGAAAGAGAGAGGGGGAAAGACAGAAAGAGATAGGGAGGGAAAGAGAGAGAGAAAAAAGAGGGGGAAGACAGAAAGAGATAGGGAGGGAAAGAGAGAGAAAGAGAGGGAGTGAGAGAGAGAGAGGGAGGGAGGGAAAAAGAGAGAGAAAGAGAGAGGGGGAAGACAGAAAGAGATAGTTAGGGAAAGAGAAAGAGAGGGAGGGAGGGAAAAAGAGAGAGAGAAAGAGAGGGGAAAGACAGAAAGAAATAGGGAGGGAAAGAGAGAGAGAGAGAGAGAGAAAGAGAGGGAGGGAAAGAGAGAGCGGGAGAGGGAGATATTCTTATTTTGCACTCTCTGATGACTTTTCCTCTCCCTTTCTTTCTCGCCAGGATCCTTGCATGACTGTGGCCGCCTAAGCCGCAAACGGTTATTACTATTATTATTATTATTGGGAGAAAAATAATAACGGCCATAAAAATAAAATGAAGCTGAGCTTTTGTCTTTCGGTGGGCTGTTTCTTTTCTTTCTTTTTCCTTTTTTAGCAATCCGGAAAGCGAAAGCCCATGAAATAAGACAATAAGAAGGGTGAGCTGCTTGATATAATCAGACCCAGAGCTTTTGGGGAGGGGGGGGAGAGAGAGAAATTTGCAGCCACGCAGCTGCTATCCTCATAATCAGTATTTTTATTATTCCGTATAGGAGGAGAGGGCTTTAAGTCTCAAAGCAGGCTGTTGCTGTGCTGGGAAACACCCCGCACCCCCCCCCCCCCAAAAAAATAAAGCGGGTAGCTTCTCCTTTTGTAACAGCGCCATCTTCAGGCATATAGGAGAAAGTGAAAACACCATTCATTCATTCTTCATTTTCTTCCACAATGAAATGATTGTCTGGGCCACTGATATAGTCTATGGATCCTGCTCCAGAGTAAGTAAGTAAGTAAGTAAGTAAGTAAGTAAGTAAGTAAGTAAGTAAGTAAGTAAGTAAGTAAGTAAGTAAGTAAGTAAGTAAGTAAGTAAGTAAGTAAGTAAGTAAGTAAGTAGGTAGGTAGGTAAGTCAGTCAGTCAGTCAGTCAGTCAGTCAGTCAGTTCATGCTATTGATGATATTATTGCCAAGACTTGGATGGTGTCCAACTCTTGGCAATTCTACTAGCCAGGTCTCTCCATAATCTCCGATGTTGTGTTACTTCTTTGAGTTGTTCAGTGCTCTGGCTGGTGTCAGCTTTGATGGTATTCCCTTTATTATTAGCTTTTTTATAAATAACTCAAGGCAGTAACATTGGTAATGCTTCTTCCTCCTCTTATTTTCCCCACAAAAACAATCCTGTGAGGTGAGTTCTGACTTACCTCGCTGCCGGTTTGCTTCCTCATGTGCCGCGTGGGCGCGCCCGCATTGCACGCCATGTGGGGGTGCCGCATGGGCACGTGCATGCGCAGAGCTAAAAACCCAGCTTCTGTACATGCACAGAAGCGAAAAACAAGATGACGGTGCCTATGGCGCTGCTGAGAGAACCGGTTCGGGGGCGTGTCCAGCCGGCCATCACTGCCGGTTCAGCGAGCAGGGGGAAATTCCCGCTACCAGTTCTATAGAACCAGTCCAAACCGGCAGGAACCCACCTCTGTTGGGTTGGGATGAGAGAGAGTGACTGGCCCAAAATTACCCAGCCAGCTTTCATGCCTAAATTGAGACTAGAACTCACAATCTCCTGGTGATAGGCCCCAAATCACACATCCTGCTTTCATGGGACTCGAACTCACAGTCTCCTGGGGGGTTAGCCAAAAAGTCACCCAGCTGGCTTTCCTGCCTATGGCAGGACTAGAATTCACTGTCTCCTGGTGATTGGTCCAAAGTCACCCAGCTGGCTTTCATACCTAAGATAGGACTAGAACTCACCCTCTCTTGGTGATTGGACCAAAGTGACCTAGTCGGCTTTACTGCCTAAGGCGGAACTAGAACTCTCAGTTTCTTGGTGATCAACCCAAAATAAAGATACTCAAGATTTGGAAGGGTCTGGACAGATTTGAATATTGGGTCCTATCCAACAAGATGCACTTCAATTGCAAGAAAAGTGAGGGCCTGCAGTTGATCAGGAAAAAACCAGAACCAGGTGGTACCTGGCTCAACCGTAGTGCCTGTGAGAGGGATCTAGATGTCCTGGTGGATCACCATTTAAGTATGAGCCCCCTGTGTGCTGCAGCTGCCAATAAAGTCAACTCAGTCCTAGGAGAAGTGTTAGTACCACACTATACTGCGCTAGAAGAACTGTGGTGGCGCAGTGGTTAGAATGCAGTATTGCAGGCTGATTCTGCCCACTGTCAGCAGCTCGATCGTGACCCGCTCAAGGTTGACTCAGCCTTCCATCCTTCCGAGGTGGGTAAAATGAGGACCCAGATAGTTGGGGGGGCCAATAGGATGATTCTGTAAACTGCTTAGAGAGGGCTGTAAAGCACTATGAAGCGGTATATAAGTCTAATCAGAACTGCAGAAAAAACAATTATTGCCAACCTGCCTTCCATTGAGGATCTGTATACTGCACGAGTCAAAAAGAGGGCCGAGAAAATATTTACTGACCCCTCGCATCCTGGACATAAATTGTTTCAACTCCTACCCTCAAAACGTCGCTATAGAGCACTGCACACCAAGACAACTAGACACAAGAACAGTTTTTTCCCGAACGCCATCACTCTGCTAAACAAATAATTCCCTCACCACTGTCAAACTATTCACTAAGGCTGCATTACTATTACTATTAGTCTTCTCATCGTTCCTATCACCCATCTCCTCCCACTTATGACTGTATGACTGTAACTTGTTGCTTGTATCCTTACGATTTATATTAATATTGATGGTTTCCTGATTGCTTACTTGAACCCTATGACAACCATTCTTGACAAATGTATCTTTTCTTACTGTTCTTACTTGTTCTTACTGTTAGGAAATTTCTCCTTAGTTCTAGGTTGCTTCTCTCCTTGATTAGTTTCATTGTTTCTTGTCTTGTCTTCTGGTGCTTTGGAAAATAAGTTGACTCCCTCGTCTTTGTGGCAATCTCTCAAATATTGGAACAGTGCTATCATGTCACCCCTAGTCCTTCTTTTCATCAAACCAGACATACCCAATTACAGCAACCATTGCTTACTTGAACCCTATGACAACCATTCTTGACAAATGTATCTTTTCTTTTATGTGCACTGAGAGCATATGCACCAAAGACAAATTCCTTGTGTGTCCAATCACACTTGGCCAATAAAGAATTCTATTCTAGTCTATTCTATTCTAAGTGCTATTGTTATTGCTACTAGTGATGCCAACATGTGAATACTGCATCCAGTTCTGGCCACCATGATACCCAAAAAAAACCCCAACATCTTGAGATCTTTGAAAGAGTGCAAGAAGAGTAAAAACAGCAGCAACAAGTGAAAGTATATGGAGGCTAAATGCTACAAAGAAGGACTAAAAAGAACAAGGTACGTTGAGTTTAACAAAGAGAAGTCGGAGGGGAGAAATGTAGGGGCAGATGTAGGGTCTCCTGCTTGGGCAGGGGGTTGGACTAGATGACCTGCAAGGTCCCTTCCAACTCTGTTAATCTGTCTGAAATGATAGCCATCTTCCAATACTTGAAGAGCCGCCACAAGAAAGAGGGTGTCAATTTATTCTCTGTAGTACCTGAGCTTGCCAACAGGGGGAACCCAACCTGGAATTAAGGAGGGCTTTCCTGACAGTAAGGATTATTAATCAATGGAATAGCTTGCCTTCAGAGTTGGGTGTGTGCTCCATCGCTGGAGGTTTTCGAGGAAAGATTGGACAACCATTTGTCCAAAGTGGAATAAGATCTCCTGCCTTGGGCAAAGGGGTTGGACTAGAAGACCTCCGAGGTCCCTTCCGGCCCTATGATTCTGTGATCCAAGGTCCTTCTTTGTAATGTAACATTAGACCCAACGGATGGAACAAGCTTACGGTGGCAGTCTAGACAGAGCAGTCATTATCATTCAGACAACACAGCTTGGCAGAAATGATGATGCTGAAAACCTGGTTGAATTCAGCGCTCATCTAGACTTCTTACTTGAAAACCAGGTTTTATCATTTATTTTCAAGTAAAAAAACTAGCCCTTTCTGACTGCTTAAAGACAAACAAAAATGCTATTACTGAACTTCAGTAGTTAAAACATGGCCTCTCTCTCTCTCTCTCTCTCTCTCTCTCTCTCTCTCTCTCTCTCTCTCTCTCTCTCTCTCTCTCTCTCTCTCTCTCTCTCTCTCTCTCTCTCTCTCTCTCTCATTTTCCCTGCTTCTCCTTCTCTCCCTCTCTTTCTCTCTTTCTCTTTCTCTCCTTCTCTCTCTCTCTCTCTCTCTCTCTCTCTCTCTCTCTCTCTCTCTCATTTTCCCTGCTTCTCATTCTCTCTCTCTCTCTCTCTCTCTCTCTCTCTCTCTCTCTCTCTCTCTCTCTCTCTCTCTCTCTCTCTCTCTCTCTCTCTCTCTCTCTCTGTGTGTGTGTGTGTGTGTGTGTGTGTGTGTGTGTTCCTTCTATATATACATGATATAGACCTTTCTTGGATAGTTTATTTTACCTACCAATTAATCGTCTCTATAGCCCAGGAATGAAATGAGCGCATTCCATTAATTTCCTCCAAACTTCAGATGGCCAAAAGTGTTTTTGACCTTCACTTAAATCCATTATCATTTTTCAGCTTCAATGGCTGAGTGAAGGAAGTGTCATTCTGTCATAGGTTTTTTAAATATATATATATATACCTGGAAGGGTAGGGAGGAAAAAATTAAAAATCGATTCTGTTTATCCTCAAAAACCTTTCCTTTGTATTGGCATACAACTGACATTTAAACAAGGAAAAAAACAACAACCCGAAACGAAAAGAAAACATTGCTGGTTTTATTTGCATGCATGAAAGTTTGCTGGTTAGCAGACAATTTTGAAGCAGGTTGTGTATTTTCTGAGGGCGGGGGAGGAGAGGGTGTTGTTCTGAACAGAGATGTGAAAAGACCACGGCAATTCCAATTACGCAAAGTATTGCAAAACTCTTTGGTAACCCGCAACAGAGACAAATTTTGCAACTCTGCCTTGGTGACCATTTAGAGCTGTTAACTATAAGGATCTTTATAAAGGCATTAGAAAGGGATTTTTATTTTATTTTTTTTGTGTTAAAAGTAGGCTCTTAGGGTCACGTGATTAACAAAGGTTAAAGATTTGTGAAATGAAATGGAAAAAAAATGAAGGAAATTAGTTTAACAGATTAACAGATTAACAGAGTTGGAAGGGACCTTGCAGGTCATCTAGTCCAACCCCCTGCCCAAGCAGGAGACCCTACATCTGCCTCTACCTAGGATTGAACTCACAACCTCCTGATTGTGAGGCAAGAGCTCCACTTCTAGGCCACAGTTTAGTAGATGCAGAAAAGAGGAAGGGAGGGGAGGGAGGGAGGAGGAGAGAAAGAAAGAAAGAAAGAAAGAAAGAAAGAAAGAAAGAAAGAAAGAAAGAAAGAAAGAAAGAAAGAAAGAAAGAAGAAGGAATGAAGGGAAGGACAGAGGGAGGTAGGAAGGGAGGGAAAAGGAGAAAAAATGAAGGAAGGAAGGAAGGAAGGAAGGAAGGAAGGAAGGAAAGAAAGAAAGAAAAAAAAAGAAAGAAAGAAAGAAAGAAAGAAAGAAAGAAAGAAAGAAAGAAAGAAAGAAAGAAAGAGGGAGGGAGGGAGGGAGGGAGGGAGGGAGGGAGAAAGACATTACTTCCACAAAAATGCAATACAAAGTAATTGCACCCTATGGATGCTTCCAAAATTCATTTGAAGGCCTCTCCAGAAGGTAAAATACCAGATTTAGAGATCTTCCAAAAAGAGGTATGAAGGCAGGCAGATGTTCATACCGAATCAAACAAACCACCTCCAGGGTTTCCATTCTTCCCTCCTACTTATTCGATGCAAGAGAATTTGCTTTAGGAAAACCTACCTTTTGAAGAAGAACATTATATGGATGGAGTTTGATCTTCTTCTCTCTACTTTTGTGTGTTTCTGTGGCTTTCAGCAGGTGTTAGTCCTGTTTTCCATTATGGAATCTTCTTTGCAGAGATCTGCTAGACCAGGGCTCTCCAACCTTGGCAACTTTAAGACTTGTGGACTTCAACTCCCAGAATTCCTCAGCCAGCTGGCTGAGGAATTCTGGGAGTTGAAGTCCACAAGTCTTAAAGTTGCCAAGGTTGGAGACTCCTGTGCTAAACTCTTGGCTTCAATTTCCATTTCCAACCAAACTCAACACCAGGGAAGAAACTCATCCCAAGACGTTTCCTCGGTAGCTGTCATGGCTAGAAAAAAAAACCCTCCCCTTGTTGGAGAATTTCTCCTTTTCTTGGAGAAATTGAGAGAAGTCATCCAACTGATTTTCCTGTCCACTAATTTGGTGGAGAGTGTGGAAAAGACACTGAGGTCCATTCAAGAACCTTGAATGGACCTCATCTATGTCACATTTATGTCACATCCTGGACATAAATTGTTTCAACTTCTACCCTCAAAATGATGCTGTAGAGCATTGCACACCAGAACAACTAGACACAAGGACAGTTTTTTCCCCGAATGCCATCACTCTGCTAAACAACTAATTCCCACAACACTGTCAAATAATTTACTAAAACTGTATTACTATTATTCTTCTCTTCCTTACTAGTATCTATCTCTTCCCATATTAATATAACCATGTTGCCTGTATCTTTCAATTTATATTGTTTCTATTTGTTTCCTAGTACGATTTGATAGCTTATTAGTATCCTATGAGTATCACTAAGTGTTGTATCTTATGATTCTTGACGAATATATCTTATTTTTTCCTTTTATGTACACTGAGAGCATATGCAGCAAAGATAAATTCCTTGTGTGTCCAATCACACTTGGCCAATAAAGAATTCTATTCTATTCTTTAAAAAAGAACTAATAAATAGTACCCATAGTCATAATGGACATAAGCTCTGGAATTCCTCCCTTATATCATTAGCCTCCAGAATTTCCATTGGAAGCTCCATTATATCAAGGCATAAATAAATTTAAAAGGAGCATTGTTAGCTGCACCTGAAGGACTCTATGGAGGATGCAGTTCATTCTGAAACAACTCATAACAGACTTCTCTTTGCCAAGCCATTAAGGGTAAGGTAAGACCAGCTGGCATAAATGGGAATATCCATAAAAGAGGATATAGAGAGAAAAACAGAAAGAGAAAAAGGGAAGGAGGGAGAGAAAGAGAATAAAAAAGAGAAAGAGAAAGAAAATGAAGAAGAGAAAGGGGGCCAGGAAGGGAGAGAGAAGAGAAGGAGAAAGGAGAAAGGAGAGAAGAGAAAAGAGAGAAGAGAAAGGAAAAGGGAAAGAGGAGAGAAAGAAATGAGAGAGAGGGGGGGCAAGGGAGGGAGGGAGAGAGAAGAAAGGAGACAAGAGGTGAGGAGGCAAAGAGGAGAAGAGAGGAGAGGAGAGGAGAGGAAGAAGAGACGAGAAGGAGAAAGGAGAGAAGAGAAAGGAGAGAAGAGAAAGAAGAGAAGAGAAAGGGAAAGGGAAAGGGAAAGAGGAGAGAAAAATGAGAGAAAGAGAGAGAGAAAGGGGCAAGGGAGGGAGGGAGGGAGAAGAAAGGAGACGAGAGGGGAGGAGGCAAAGAGGAGAGGAGAGGAGAGAAGAAGAGAAGAGAAGAGAAGAGAAGAGAAGAGAGGAGAGGAGAAGAGAAGAGAAGGAGAAGGAGAAGGAGGAGAAAGGAAAGAAGAGAAAGGAGAGAAGAGAAAGGAGAGAAGAGAAAGGAGAGAAGAAAAAGGGAAAAGGAAAGGGAAAGGGAAGAGAAAGAAAAGAGAGGGGGGGAAATGTCAGTTCTCCTTTGTCTTCTGAATTCGTACTGTCCCCCCTTTCAATCCTTGCCAGTCCCTTCCTTTGGCTTTCAAACCTGAAAAAAGAAGTCTCTTCTACTTGTGGAGTCCTTGGTGCTCTCTGAGCTCGGTTGTTTTCTTGCAGACGTTTTGTTACCCAACTAGGTAACATCATCCATGCTGCTGAGATGCAATGTAGACTGGCCTCTTTGTGCCGCACCCTGGGCAACGTGATTTTATCACAGCTAAATAGTCTATTTATTCCAGCCGCTGGACCTCACAAGGATCTCTCAGTGAGAAAATAGCAGCAGGATTAAAAAAAAACTTAATGCTGTATTCTGTTACGCCATAGGAAATAAAATCAATGCTAGCTCTATTTTTTCTTTTTCTTTTGCAAGAAAACAACCAAGCTCGGAAAGCACAAAGGATTCATACCCTGAGCTACAAATATTTTCTTTTATTCTAATCAGCTCTCCAAATTCATCCAGGCCTCTTTCTTACATTATTCCTACTGGCAAATATTAACATCGAATGGGAGCTAGGAGGCACGCTTTTTCTGTGGCAGCCTCTGCCCCATGAATCACTCTCCCCCTTTCCAGGGGTGGTATTTATTTTTATTTATTTATTTTATTTATTTATTTATTTTGTCAACACATGTACAAGATAACAGGTATGATATAAACATAAACAAAAGCAAAGTATGTATAGGTAAAAATTAGACAATAGGACAGAAGGACAGGGATGGTAGGCATGATGGTGCGCTTATGCACACCCCTTACAGACCTCTTAGAAACGAGGAGAGGTCTACTGTAGACAGTCTAAGGTTAAAGCTTTTGGGGTTTGGGGAAGAAGCCACAGAGTCAGGCATTGATCACTCTGTTGCTGAAGTCGTATTTTCTGCAGTTGAGTTTCGAGCGGTTTATATTGAGTTTGAATCTATTGTGTGCTCTTGTATTGTTGCAGTTGAAGCTGAAGTATTCATTGACAGGTAGGACATTGTGGCAGATGATTTTATGAACTACAGTTAGATCAGATTGAAGGTGACGTAGCTCTAAGTTGTCTAAGCCTAAAATTTCAAATCTGGTGGAATAAGGAATTCTGTTGCGAGTAGAAGAGTGGAGGACTCTTCTTGTGAAGTATTTCTGGACTCTCTCAATTGTATTTATGTCCGATATGTAGTGCGGATTCCAGACAGGTGAGCTGTATTCGAGGATTGGTCTGGCAAATGTTTTGTATGCTCTGGTTAGCAGAGTAATATTGCCAGAGAAGAAGCTATGCAAGATTAGGTTGACAACTCTTAGTGCCTTTTTGGCAATGTTGTTACAATGGGCTCTGGCACTTAGGTCATTAGATATGAGTACTCAAAGGTCTTTAACAAGGTCTTTTACTTACTTTTCCTACTGGTTCACAAATGTGAGTGCATACACGCTCGCTTCGGTCATGTGTGCGCTTTCCGCGCATGCGTGCGACCTTCCATGCATGCACTTTGCTCACGTGCATGGCTTGCACATATGCGCACGGCTTCAAAACGTGCCTAAATAGGACGGCATAGTGCCGGGGTGTGTGGGCGGGGGTGGGGCCACCCACAGGTCACTACTACCGGTTTGCCCAAACCGGTCCGAACCGGTTGAATACAACCTCTGATCCTTTCCCCTTTTGGTCTTCCATAAAGCTTTAAAAATGTCTATGAATATTCTCAGTCATCCAGGTCCTGGTTATCCCAAAGGTGTTTTTTTCAAAAGACAACTGTGTTAAGATATTCATGAACTGGGAGAGCCATGTTAACAAGGTCAGCCAATGAATAGGCATAGCAACTAAGTCAGCCAATGGGTGTTAAACACTTCTGAGTCTGTGCAGAGAATCAAAATTGAAACTTAAGCTTAAGACTGGGTGTAGCTCCAGTCTCCACTCTGCTCTCTTGTCCACACTCTGTACTCTTCCACTCTGAACTCTGCTGAAATGAAACTAACTCTCCTGCTTGTGTTTACCTGTAACTGATTGAAGAAGAATTCTACTTGTGGTATTGTAAATATATATATTATTCTGTTTATAAAGAAGTTATTGAATCCAGCTGAATCAGTCATCTGTGTGTGCTTCTAGTTTTGATTTTGCAACAAACTTTAATAAACTGGACTTTGTTTTTCAAGGCAGTGACTTGAAGACATTTTGCTTCTCAACCAAGAAGCTTCTACAGTTCTGGCTGAATGGATGAAATCTTGACCAGGAGAAAATTCAGCAGTCCATCTGCATTTGAAATACAAAGGACACCCTTTTGAAGACAGCAAAGTCCATATTCTGGATAGGGAGGACTGCTGGTTTGAAAGAGGGGTCAAAGAAGCCATCTACATTAAAATTAAACAGCCCTCTTTCAACAGAGGGGGAGGGATCGGAGACAAGATCCAGCAGGTTCTGACCAGTTCTGGAGAACTGGTAGTGGAAAATTTGAGTAACTCGGAGAACCAATAAATACCACTTCTGACTGGTCCCGCCCACATCTATTCTCTGCCTCCCGAGTCCCAGCTGATCGGGAGGAAATTGGGATTTTGCAGTATCCTTCCCCTGGAGTGGGGAGGGAATGGGGATTTTGCAGTATCCTTCCCCTGGAGTGGGGAGGAAATGGGGATTTTGCAGTATCCTTCCCCTGGAGTGGGGAGGGAATGGGGATTTTGCAGTATCCTTCCCCTGGAGTGGGGAGGAAATGGGGATTTTGCAGTATCCTTCCCCTGGAGTGGGGAGGGAATGGGAATGTTGTAGTATCCTTCCCCTGGAGTGGGGAGGGAATGGGGATTCTGCAGTATCTTTCCCCTGGAGTGGGGAGGGAATGGGGATTTTGCAGTATCCTTCCCCTGGAGTGGGGAGGGAATGGAGATTTTGCAGTATCCTTCCCCTGGAGTGGGGAGGAAATGGGGATTTTGCAGTATCCTTCCCCTGGAGTGGGGTGGGAATGGGGATTTTGCAGTAACCTTCCCCTGGAGTGGGATGGGAATGGGGATTTTGCAGTATCCTTCCCCTGCGATGCCCACCAAGCCACGCCCACAGAACCGGTAGTAAAAAAAAATTGAATCCCACCACTGGGAGGGATATGACACACACCACCCATCTCCTGTTTACAACATAGTCCATTCAACAGTTCTAAGGAAGTTCCACACCTATTTGCACTATTCAGGGGTCCCTGAGGACACAGATAAACCTCCAAGTGGCCTTAACTGGCAGGAATCAGCCAATGCCCCAGAAGACAAGCTCAGTATCCAAAACGATCTTGACAGACATGAACAATGGGCCCTATCCAACAAAATGAATTTTAACGTGGAGAAAAGCCAAGTTTTACATTTAGGCAGGAAAAATCAAAAGTATAAGTAGATATTAGGGGAGATCTGGCTCAAAAAACAGTAACTGTGAGAGGGATCTTGGAGTCCTAGTGGACGATCACTTGAATATGAGCCAGCCGGGTGCGGCAAGAGCCAAAAAAAAAGCTAATACAATCCCCAGTTCT
>JALIGW010000239.1:7500-98680 GCA_023053685.1 Diadophis punctatus similis | reverse complement strand
AAGGGGGAGAGAGAGAAAGAAGGAAGAAAGGAAGAAAGAAAGAAAGAAAGAAAGAAAGAAAGAAAGAAAGAAAGAAAGAAAGAAAGAAAGAGAAAGAAAGAAAGAAAGATAGAAAGAAAGAAAGAAAGAAAGAAAGAAAGAAAGAGGGAGGGAAGGAAGGAAGGAAGGAGGAAAGGGGGAGAGAGAGAAAGAAGGAAGGAAGAAGAAAGAAAGAAAGAAAGAGAAAGAAAGAAAGAAAGAAAGAAAGAAAGAAAGAAAGAAAGAAAGAAAGAAAGAAAGAAAGAGGGAGGGAGGGAGGGAAGGAAGGAAGGAAGGAAGGAGGAAAGGGGGAGAGAGAGAAAGAAGGAAGAAAGGAAGAAAGAAAGAAAGAAAGAAAGAAAGAGAAAGAAAGAAAGAAAGAAAGAAAGAGGGAGGGAGGGAAGGAAGGAAGGAGGAAAGGGGGAGAGAGAGAAAGAAGGAAGAAAGGAAGAAAGAAAGAAAAAGAAAGAAAGAAAGAAAGAAAGAAAGAAAGAAAGAAAGAAAGAAAGCTAATGAATTAAGTATGGGAAAGTCTAATTTGTCTGCTGTAGGGATATGGATCCAATAATTCAGTATAGGAGCTGGGGTCATTTATTGAAGCTAAATATGAGGAGATTCACAATCAATAAAAACACTTTTTTTTAACTCAATGCATGATTAACCTATATAATTTACTGCCTGCAGATGTAATAGCCACCATGTAAACATGGAGGGTTTTTTGGTGTAAGGAAGCTGTGCTACCTCATGTAAATCATATCTGCTTCTTACAACTTCTTCTGGCAAGAGGTTTGTCCTCAGACTCCACACCAAAAATTCTGTTTTCCAGCCTTCAGTCATTTTGGTGCGTATGGCAATTTACACATTCATTCATTCATTCATTCATTCATTCATTCATGGCTATTCATTCATTCATTCGTTCATTTCCCACCTTTTAATTATTTGTATAAATTCCTTAAGTTGGAAAACATATCTAATAATCCTTCCTTCTCATCTTTTCCTGACAAAAGCCTTGTCAGGTGTGTTGGGCTGAGAAAGAGACACTGGTTCAAGTTCATCCAGCTGGCTTTCATGCCTAAGGCAGGACTAGAACTCACGGTCTCCTGGTTTCTAGCTTGACCACTAGACCAACCTGGCGAATGAGTTTGAACGCAAGGGATTTCCCAGCAATTAGGAGCCGAGGTGGCGCAGTGGTTAAAAGCAGCACTGCAACCTACTCCAGCTGACTGCTAGTTCAGCTGTTCAAATCTCACCAGGCTCAAGGTTGACTCAGCCTTCCATCCTTCCGAGGTGGGTAAAATGAGGACCCAGATTGTTGGGGGAAATATGCTGAACTCTGTAAACCGCTTAGAGAGGGCTGTAAAGCACTATGAAGCGGTATATAAGTCTAATTTCTATTGCTATTGCTAATTAATATTCCTGGAAAATATGCTTGGTCCAATTTGATTCCAATCCATTTGTTAAGGAGTTATTGTGCTGTTAAGCACATACACAGCGAAATGTGTTGTAGTAATGGTGTTGCAGTTTGATATGAATGCTATTCAGTCAATAAACAGAATATCTTTAATATGTACAAAATAGTTTTTACTTGAATAGTAGCAAAGTTAAATAGGAAGTCCAAGTCATACACAGTTATTCAGTCAATGCGAAGTTTCTTCTTCTTGCCTATCAAGAAGAAACAAAGATTCTTGCCAAACAAAGATTACAGCTATCACTTAACTCTATACTATTACAGATAGTTACTTCTTCTCTTCACAGCAATTTCACACAGCCATAAAGTAATCTCAAAGCAGCACAGAGAGTCTTCAATCCGGAATACACCGTCAAACACCACTCACTACACCAAACCATAAACCACCAACCACATTGAGCACACTCTCTTGCTTGCTTATATAGTAATCATCCACAATGCATTTAAAGCAATATACACATAACAATGATTTGTGGCTTAATCATATATTAACACACTCAATTGTTTGAACAGGGTTCTAACACCATTGTTGTGACCCAGCATGGGAACCCTCAGAAAGGACACACACACAACTGTTTGCTAAATAATAAGAGGTCTTTACTAATAAATAAGCTTAGTAAAATTCAGGTTTAAAGTCCAGGGAAAAACAGAGAGAGATTTCTTGGTGCATAAAGTTCGATATTCTCTTTGTGAGCTTTTGGCCAGAGTTCAAAGTCCCAAACAAATAGGCAATTAATCCATTCTTATCTCTTACTCACTAAAGTTGGCTGGAATCCCGGAACCAAACATCAAAGTAGCTGATAATCCAAAATACAAGACTCAGAGTGGGAACATCAATGCAGAGAAATCTTGAGTGCAATAAATCACCGTAGTTGCTTCCAGCAACTACTACTGCGTGCGCCAAGCCTTAAGTAGCCTGAGGGCATGACCAATTAGCCCTCAGCTCTACATGCGAGGAGGCCTCCGTCTGTAGAGCCATTCCTGCCTGCTAGCTGCCCTGCATGCCCTAGCATCTAGCAGAGGATCCTCCTCTTCTGATGACTCACTCAGCACCAGCTGAGAAGATGCAGAAGACCGTGGCTGGTTTTCCTTCTCTGGCACTGAGTCCTCCTCGCTATCAGACTCAGGTGCCAGGTGCACGGGATGATAGTGCCGTGCCACAGTTGGCTCTTGGTCCTCCGGATCCATGGCCATCTGTGCAGGATGCGGGCAAGCCACAACATCCATTTGCATTTATCAGCAAAATCTCTTTTACTAACCACAGTCACTGAATTCTCAGCACATCCTGTGTCAATTGTGAACAAAGATCCTAGTGTGAATCCATCCAGTATGTTTGTTGAATTACTGGTCTTGTCATTTCAAACAGTGGTCTTTAGAACTGAAGGAGCTTCTTGGATGAGAAGCGAAATGTCTTCAAGGAAAAACAAAGGAAGTCCAGTTGCCTCCTGAAAAAAAACACCTTTGTAAAGAATCATGAGGTACAACACTTAATGATTGTCATAGGGTACAAATAAGCAATCAGGAAACAATCAATATTGATATAAATCGTAAGGTTACAAACAACAAGTTACAGTCATACAGTCATAAGTGGGAGGAGATGGGTGATAGGAACGATGAGAAGACTAATAGTAATAGTAATGCAGACTTAATGAATGGTTTGACATTGTTGAGGGAATTATTTGTTTAGCAGAGTGATGGCATTCGGGAAAAAACTGTTCTTGTGTCTAGTTCTGGTGTGCAGTGCTCTATAGCATCGTTTTGAGGGTAGGAGTTGAAACAATTTATGCCCAGAGGGGTCAGTAAATATTTTCACGGCCCTCTTTTTGATTCATGTACTATACAGGTCCTCAATGGAAGGCAGGTTGGCAATAATTGTTTTTTCTGCAGTTCTGATTATCCTTTGAAGTCTGTATCTGTTTTGTTGGGTTGCAGAACCGAACCAGACAATGTGGCAAATTGTTGAGAAGGCACAGGTTGGCGGTGGGGGGAGAAGCCTGGATTTAGAGGAATATTTAGACTGGATAAACCCAATAATGCAGGAGAATAATAAAGTTTTGCGCAGTCTTTCTTCATTGCAAACACCTGCTTCAAACCACACAACAACCACAGATGTGACACCTTGACATCGGTGAATGCCCAACATCGGAATCAAATCAACTATGTAATCAGAAACAGGAGAGGAAGAAGTACAATTCACTCGGCCAGAAGGTGTCCAGGTGCAGATGGTGGAACAGACCATGAATTGTTGTTGTCAAAGGTGGGGATTAAATATTTAAAATTTAGAAGGGTGGATGAGCTTACAAGAGCTGACCTGGAGGACGTTCAGACAGAATATAACACTGGTGTAAAGAACGGATTCTGTATACTTTACCTCTTGAAAGGGGAACTGGAGTTGCTTTGGGAAGAGGCGAGAGACACGCTAAAAACCAAAGTGAAAAGAAAGACTCCGCAAATTTCAACGTGGCAACTATCCAAGCAGCTTTCAGAACAAGCTTTCATGATAGCCAGGGGAAAATAAAAGATGAAAACATTGAGAAAAGGGGGGGGGGAAAGGTTTTATGAGGAACTAAACCCTGAACTGTAACCTCAAGAAAAATGGACAAGGAAAATGATCACCATCAAGCTTGTCGGCAAAGAAAGGAAAATAACAGAGAAAAGAAGAAAACAGAGAAATCACATGAAAATTTGGGAGCCGGTTAAGTTGCTGGCCTAGAAACCTGGAGACTGTGAATTCTAGTGCCACATTAGGTAAATAAGCTGACTGGATGGCTTGGGCCAATCACCAGGAGATGTAGAGTTCCAGCCCCACCTTAGGTATGAAAGCGAGCTGGGTGACTTCGGGCCAATCACCAGGAGACGGAGAGTTCTAGCCCCACCTTAGATATGAAAGTGGGCTGGGTGATTTTGGGCCAATCACCAGGAGAGAATGAGTTCTAGTCCTGCCTAAGGCAGGAAAGCCAGCTTGGTGACTTTGGACCAATCACCAGGAGCTGGAGAATTCTAGTCCCACCTTAGGTATGAAAGTGGGCTGGGTGACTTTGGGCCAATCACAAGGAGACAGTGAGTTCTAGTCCTGCCTTAGGCAAAAAAGCCAGTTTAGTGATTTTGGACCAGTTCCTCTGTCTCAACCCAACCCACCTCACAGGGTTGTTGCGGTGTGAAAAATAGGAGGAAGAAGGAGGATTTGAATGTTCGCCATCTTGAGTTACTTATAAAGTAATAAAGGCAGGATAAAAATCAAATGATAATTTTAAAAATGGACAGTCTGAAGATAGAATTTGAAATAAGCAAACAAAGGAAGATGGGAAGATTACTGAAATCTTTTACGAATGGGAAAACATTTACCGGAATGTGAGCTTTATTTAAAATACACCATTAGCCCTTATTTCTTCAAACTGCCTTAATAAACAATATTGCTGCCACTGTATCTAAGGAGCGCTACAAGAAAATCCTTCCACTCAGCAATTTATTGTAAGACGTTTCTTATTATCTTCTTCATTATCCAACTTGGATTGTCTCTTTCAAATGAAAACAGATTGTCTAGATGATCATTGTCAGAAGTCTGAATTTGTATTCAAAAGTCAGATGTTGGTCATTTTTCAGCATCTATTAGCTTTTGTCATGATGGTCTTTTGTCATAAAGGACACTTCCCTCGCTTCCTTTGTAGAACCAGTTTTGATTTCAATTGCAGCTTGGACATTTGTACTATTTATTTATTTATTTGTTTATTTATTTATTTATTTATTTATTTATTTATTTATTTATTTATTTATTTATTTATTTATTTATTTATTTATTTATTTGGTTTTCTTATATGCCGCCCAACTCCCGAGGGACTCAGGGCGGCGTATAACACAAGAAAAATACAAGAATAACCAATAAACAGTTGAGTTAAAATCAAAATATAAAAATTACAATTACAATATAAAAAACCATTCAACAACCAGACATACCCGGGGGAGAGTTCAGACAGAATTAAACTCTACCCCCTACCTGCAGGAAAAGCCATGTCTTAACAGCTTTTCGGAAAGCCAGCAAGGTGGGGATGGTTCGGGTCTCTGGAGGAAGTTGGTTCCAGAGCGCGGGGCCCGCCACAGAGAAGGCCCTCCCCCTAGGGCCCGCCAGTCGGCATTGCTTGGCTGACGGGAGCTGGAGGAGGCCAACTCTGTGGGCCCTAACCGGTCGGAGGGAAGTATGAGGCAGAATGCGGTCCCGGAGATAGCCTGGTCCTAAGCCATGAAGGGCTTTAAAGATGATGATCAACACCTTGAATTGGACCCGGAGACTAATGGGCAACCAATGCAGCTGGCGGAGTATAGGTGTCACGTGGGTGTACCTTGGCACACCCACCACAGCACGCGCAGCCGCATTTTGCACCAACTGGAGTCTCCGGATACTCTTCAAGGGTAGCCCCATGTAGAGCGCGTTGCAGTAGTCCAAGCGGGAGATGACAAGGGCATGAGTGACCGTGAGTAGAGCCTCCTTCTCCAAGTATGGCTGCAACTGGTGCACCAGGCAAATCTGTGCAAAGGCCCCCCTAGCCACAGCAGAAAGATGATGATCCAATTTTAGCTGTGGATCTAGGAGGACCCCCAAGTTGCGGACCTGATCCGAGGGAGTCAGTTTCGCTCCCTCGATGACCAAGGAGGGACAGTTGTCATAGTCCTTAGGAGGCAATATCCACAGCCACTCAGTCTTGTCGGGGTTGAGTCTGAGTCTGTTCCTCCCCATCCAGATCCTAACGTCGTCCAGGCACCGGCACATTACATCAACTGCCACACTGAAATCAGACAGGGTGGTGATGTACAGCTGGGTGTCATCAGCGTACTGGTGAAAACACACCCCATGTCTGCGGATGATCTCCCCCAGCGGTTTCATGTAAATGTTAAACAGGATGGGTGAGAGAACCGACCCCTGAGGCACCCGGCATAACAGGGGCCTAGGGGACAATCTCTGCCCTCCTGTTAACACCGACTGCATCCTATCGGCGAGATAAGAGGAGAACCACCGCAAAACGGTGCCTCCCACTCCCAGCTCGCCGAGACGATGCAGAAGGATACCATGGTCGATGGTATCGAAAGCCGCTGAGAGGTCAAGTAGCACCAGGATGGAGGAATTTCCCCCATCCCGGGCCCGCCAGTGATCATCCATCAGAGCGACCAAGGCAGTTTCTGTACTTTAGCCGTGCCTGAAGCCCGACTGATAGGCATCTAGATGATCTGTTTCATCCAAAAGTCGCAGAAGCTGAGTAGCCACCACCTTCTCCACAACTTTCCCTAAAAAAGGTAAGTTGGAGACCGGACGCTTGTAGACAGCGAGGTTTTATTCCCCGAGAGCGGACCACCCCTCTGCTCCCGCCATATCTGCCTCTTCCCATTATGACCGAGATGTTCCGGCTCTTGCCACCACCAGAGACCCCCTCCCCCTCCCCGCTGGTCCCCCTCCTTTCCTGCAGGTCATACATACCATTCTCACTGGTCAGGGTAATTGCGCTCCGCCACCCCCCGCTTCTATTTCCACACTCAGCGGGTGGGGGCGGAGACCCAGCCCCTGACACTTCCATTTTCTCTATACATACAACACATAAACATCCATCTCACTCATCCTCTTTCATACTCAGACCCATAACACACCTCGGAGGAGGAGGATACAATTTAAAATACTTCTTATAAAGGAAGGCGAACTCCTCAAAGTGAGGGGTGCGCTAGGAGAAAAAGTCCTTTGCATTGGCTCAGCTTTCCCGGATATTCTGTAGTCCAGGGGGAAAGAGAGCCTCTCTTCTTCCGATGGCTTTGGGGGAACTAAGGTTCCTGTCCCCCCGGTCTGCAATTTACTAAATGAGTATAGCTCAGTGGTGGGTTCCTACCGGTGCAGTCCACTCTATAGCACCGGTAGCAGCCCGCTGGTGACGTCACAGTACCGGTGTGGTCAGTTGCCGGTGCCTGGGCGCCACCATTTTTTTAAAAAAAAATAATTTTAATTTTTTTAAAAAAATTTCTTCTGCGCATGCCCAGAAACCTGACAATTAAGTCTTTCCCCGTCCCTTCGCTTGAAAATAATAAGAAGGTCACATTTGACACTTTTCCTTCGCTTTTGCCTAAAGCTTCCCAAAGTGGGCATTTTCCGAAAGCTTAACCTTTTATACTATTAATTTTATACAGTTTTATACTGTTATTCTTTAGACGAAAACATTGAGGACTTTTAAAAGATACTGTTCTTTTAACAGTCCTCAATATTTTCGTCTAAGGAATCCATGACTGAAACCAAAAATGCTGTATGAGACTTGCTTGTCTTTTAACTAAAGCATTTTCTGCATATAAATGTTGCTACGTTGCCATGGTGTAACACACACTTCGTATGCAAAGCTTTTCATGTAAGGTATAAAATAGCAAAAATAATAGTAACATCGCTATGAAATAACTAATATATGACCGGCATGCCACGCCCACCCAGTCACATGGCCGGCCAGCCATGCCCACCCGGTCACATGGCCGGCAAGCCACACCCACAAAATAAGCGATGCCCACAGAGTGGTAGAAAAAAAATTAGGAACCCACCCCTGGTATAGCTATTGTTATTTAAATCTCTTATGAATCAAGTAGAGAACCAAGTAGAACTAAGGAGAAATTTCCTGACAGTTAGAACAATTAATCAGTGATTAATCAAATGACTTGCCTCCAGAAGTTGGGGGTGCTCCAACACTGGAGGTTTTTAAGAAGAGATTGGACAGCCAATTTCTTGCAGATCTTCCAATGCACCATGGTTGCTCCTTTGTCACGCCATGGTTTGTATCAAACAAAGTTAAAGAAAGATTGAGAGAGTGCAAAGAAACCTTTTACGAACCAGAAATCATTTCAGCAGGAAAATTATATTCAAGAACAGGCTCCGCGGCGTGACAAATGAAGGTGTGACAAGTTGCATAGCAGATCTGCAATCCATTAAGAAAGTACCAGGGACCAGATGAAATCCTCAAGAAATTGTTGAAAGCTGTTGGAGAAAAGGCGGTTTAAGAGCTAACAGATCTATTTCAACAATTGCATACATGCAATCCATCATGCTTCTCTTTCAGATTAAACACCGTCATTTCACACGGGGCGAAATTTCACACGGAAGCTAAAATGGAGCGAAAGAATACCTGGTAGGCAGATTATTTTCCCTATTTTCCTCCCCAAAAACTAAGGCGCATACTCCGGTGTGTCTTATACTCCGAAAAATATGGTAACTAAACCTAGTTTACAGCATGACCACTTCCTTTGTGTGAGTGTTTCACTGTTTTCAGTGGAAATTCAACCTTTGATACATCTTGATACAGCCACTGAGAGCATATGCACCAAGGACAAATTCCTTGTGTGTCCAATCACACTTGGCCAATAAAGAATTCTATTCTATTCTATCTTTTTTCTTCCTTTTTCAAATCATATTTCCCTGAATGATTGAGTTCTTATTATAGAATATAGAATAATAGTGTTGAAAGGGACCTTGGGGGTCTTCTCGTCCAACCCCCTACTCATGCAGGAGACCCAATACCATTCGAGACAAATGGCTGTCTCATCTCTCCTTGAAAACTTCCAGTGATGGAGCATGACAGGATAGGAATTTATTCCTATCAGAGGCGATATAGATCTTGCTTCCTTGAAATCATTCTTACTTAGAAAATAAAACCGAGATTTAATTCTAATTAACAAAATATTTATTTCAGTATAAAAGTAACAAAATATAAACCTTAAATAAGCTACATTTTTCCAGCTAAGAATTCACGTCTGCCTCGGGCGAGGCTCACAGGAGAAGAAGGAAAGGAGGAGACTCCTGGAATGCACACATGCGCAGTAATACATGTCACATGTCTGCTTGATTAGAAAATACAGTAAATCTAGAAATATAGTAGAGAGGCTCAACTGGCAATATATTCACATCATGACAGAGCAGCTACAACTTCTGGAGAGCCCCTCAAACACTGGAATACTGCTATTGTTGACATCAAGTTGGTGTCAACTTCTAGTGGTCACATACAATACATAGGTCTTCTCCGTCATCCAGTACTGCAGGTCACTTTAGCTGACACTGATCCGCAGGTCAGCGGTTCAAATCTCACTGGCTCAAGGTTGACTCAGCCTTCCATCCTTCCAAGGTAGGTAAAATGAGGACCCAGATTGTTGGGGGCAATATAAATATACATTGCTTACTGGTGTAAACCGCTTAGAGAGTGCTTGCACTGTAAGGCGGTATATAAATCTCACAAAATAAATTAAAAAATAAATAAATCACATTCTATCCCCAACCTGATGTTCATTTCTTCCAGTGATGCCCCCATTGTCTCTTTAACTGTCTTCATCCAACTTTGCTGTTGGTTGTCCTTGCATTCTATTTCCTCCCACCTTTTCCAGGATCACAGCAGAGGTGGGTTCCTCCCAGTTCGGACCGGTTCTATACAACTGGTAGTAACTTAGCGGCCTGGGTCACTAGAACCGGTAGCGACCCAGGCCTGCCATGCCCCCGTGCTGGTTCTCCCGGTGGCGCCATAGGCAAACCGGCAGCAAAGGAAACCAGAACCCACCCCTGGATCACAGTCTTCTTCAGTGAGTGAGGTCTTTGCATAATATGTCTGAAATAGGATAATGTAAGTCCAGTCATTTGTGCCTCCGGTTAGAGTTTGAATTGAATTGAATTGAATTGAATTGAATTGAATTGAATTGAATTGAATTGAATTGAATTGAATTGAATCTAATGGAATGGAATGGAATGGAACGGAACGGAACGGAATGGAATACTTTATTTGGCCAAGTGCGATTAGACATTCATCCTATGGTTTAGCCTCCAAACCCTTTATCATCTTCGTAGCGCTTCTCAAAACTTATACTTCTGCTTTAAAAATATTAATTGAGTAGAGATATTATCTCTCTCTAAGGCATTGAGTTTTCTTTTTTTTCCTTTTGTTTTGTAACAGTTTATTAATAATAATGTATTGTCATTGTACATATATACACAGTACGCCCATACAACGAAATTCACATAACGCTTCAAGACCAGTCCCAACACACATAGCAATCCCCACCCACCACGAATTCCCCACCCTGAACCACTCAAACATCCATACAACAGACCAAGTAATACTATCCAACAGCTCACTGATGGTGACCCTTCAATTCATTATGAAGTGCAATTATAGCTCTAGGATAAAAACTATTCAGAAAGTGTGTGGTCCGAGTTTTGATTGTTCTGTATCTTCTACCAGAAGGCAACAGTTCAAAAAGATTGTAAGCAGGATGAGAAGAGTCTCTGAGAATATTGTGTAACTTAATTAATATGTGATGATCCAATTCTATTATATTCCCTTAGTAAATCCGTAATATCGAGATATGGTTAATGTCTACTTTGTTATGAACTCTCTCTCTCTCTTTTTTTCCCCCCATCCTACGCATTTGACTTATGTATTCTCCTCTTATAACAGTTTGCCAGTCTCCCCAGACTTTTAATAAAGAAGATGGCATTATATCTTTTTAATGAAAAGAAACCCAAATGTTTACAGTTTGTCTTATTTGTTGCTTAGCAAACAAATGATTAAAGCTGGAATAGATATCCGGATGTGCTCATGTGTCTACATCTACAAAGAACTGAACAGGGATGTTATGGAAGTAAAAGCTGGAATCTAAAGGAATAGAATAGGAAGAATATTGATTCGTTCAAACATTAGTGTTGGAGATTAACATAATAATAGAGTTGGAAGGAACCTTTGAGGTCTTCTAGTCCAGCGGTCACCAACTGGTGGTCTGTGGACCACTGGTGGTCCATGAGAAAATATTGGTGGTCCGCAGAAAAATTATTTGCATTTTTTATATTGCACTAAATTAGGGGTCCTCAAACTACGGCCCCTGGGCGAAATACGTGCAATGACCGCTTGTGTTGCTGCAGAGAGTCTCCCCCTTCGGGGTCTTTTTGTGCAGGTCGGAGTGGGGCAGAAATGCCAACTTGGGGTCTGCTTCAGCCTCCTGGTTCTTCTATGCCACCCTACTCCCGAGGGACTCAGGGCAGCGTACAACGTTATGCAAGAACACTGAACAATAAACAATGATTAAAAACAATGTTAAAATAATTTAAAAAGTTAAAAAATATTCACCACCAAACATACCGGGGGAGAGCTCAGATGGGACTAGTCTCAACCCCCTGCCTGCAGGAAGAGCCATGTCTTGATGGCTTTTCGGAAGGCCAGCAGGTTGGGGATGGTTCGGGTCTCTGGGGGAAGTTGGTTCCAGAGCACGGGGCCCCCCACAGAGAAGGCCCTCCCCCTAGGGCCCACCAGCCGGCATTGTTTGGCTGACGGGACCTGGAGGAGACCCGCTCTGTGGACCCTAACCGGTCGGAGGGAAGTGTGAGGCAGAATGTGGTCCCGAAGGTAACCTGGTCCTAAGCCATGAAGGGCTTTAAAGATGATGATCAACACCTTGAATTGTACCCGGAGACCGATGGGCAGCCAATGCAGCTGGCAGAGTATAGGTGTAACATGGGTGTATCTTGGCACACCCACCACAGCATGCGCAGCCGCATTTTGCACCAACTGAAGTCTCCGAATACTCTCCAAGGGTAGCCCCATGTAGAGCACATTGCAGTAGTCCAAACGGGAGGTGACAAGGGCGTGAGTGACCGTGAGTAGAGCCTCCTTCTCCAAGTATGGCCGCAATTGGTGCACCAGGTGAACCTGTGCAAAAGCCCCCCTAGCCACAGCTGTAAGATGTTGATCAAATTTTAGCTGTGGATCTAGGAGGACCCCCAAAATGAAATTCAATGCAGAGAAAAGTAAAATCCTACACCTAGGTAAGAAAAACCAAAGATACGCATATAAACTGGGTGAAACCAATTCAATAGCAGCAACTGCGAGAGGGATCTAGGAGTCTTGGTGGACAACCAACTAGATATGAGCCAGCAATGTGCAGTGGCAGCCAAAAAAGCCAATGCAATCCTGAGTTGCATTAACAGAGGGATACAATCTAGAACTAGGGAGGTACTAATACCATTCTATAAAGCCTTAGTTAGACCACAACTAGAGTACTGCATCCAGTTCTGGTCATCACACTATAAAAAAGACATTGAAACCCTAGAGAAAGTGCAGAAGAGAGCAACCAGGATGATAAAGGGTCTGGAAACTAAAACATACGAAGAGCGGTTGCAGGAACTGAGCTTGGCCAGTCTAGCGAAGAGAAGGACCAGGGGTGACATGATAGCAGTGTTCCAATACTTGAGGGGATGCCACAGAGAGGAGGGGATTAGGCTGTTTTCCAAAGCACCAGAAGGCCAGACAAGAAATAATGGATGGAAACTGACCAAAGAGAGATTCAATCGTGAAATAAGGAGAAACTTCCTGACAGAGCGATCAACCAGTGGAACAGAAGTTACCTGCGGAGGTTGTGAGAGCTCCAACACTTGAGACTTTCAAAGGGAGATTGGACTCCATTTATCCGAAATGGTGTAGGGACTCCTGCTTGAGCGGGGGGTTGGACTAGATGACCTACAAGGTCCCTTCCAACTCTAACAATAATTTCGTCTAATCTAATCCCATATTATTAATAACATTTTGTTGCTTTACACGTACACTTCTGTACCGGAGACAAATTCCTTGTGTATCTAATCACACATGGCCAAAACAAGTATTTAATTCAATTCAATTCAAAATTTAACCAGAGCCACAAATGATTGGACTTAAATTATCCTACTTCAGACATATTATGCAAAGACCTCACTTTCTAGAGAAGGCTGTGACCCTGGAAAAGATGGAAGGAAAGAGAAGACAAGGTCAACCAGCAAGGTGGGATGGAGACAGTTGCAGAGACAATGGAGGCATCATTGAAAGAAATAAACATCAGGTTGGGCATAGAATGTGATGGAGAAGACCTATGTACTGTATGTGGTCACTAGGAGTTGACAACAACTTGAAGTCAACAATAGCAGTATTCCAGTATTTGAGGGGTTACCACCAAGAAGCGGTCAACTTATTTTCCAAAGCACAAGAAGGCAAGACAAGAAACAATGGATGGAAACTCATCAAGGAGAGAAGCAACCTGGAATTAAGGAGAAACTTCTTAACAGAAAGAACAATTAACCAGTGGAACAGCTTGCCTCCAGAAGTTGTGGGTGCTCCATCACTGGAGGTTTTCAAGAAGAGATTGGACAGCCATTTGCCTGAAATGATATAGGATCTCCTGCTTGAGTAAGGGTTTGGACTAGAAGACCTCCAAGGTCCCTTCCAGCTCTATTCTGAATTAAAAATTGGAATTGAATTGGTGGCATATAGTCAATCAATGAAAAGGACTAAAAATGTCGGTTAGAGGTGGATGGGGGGATTTTCTCCCCCATTTTAAAGCAAAAACCAAGGAGCCTAATTTCCACTTGCTAATTTTATAAAGGTTCTGGATGCCTAAATAATAAGACATCTCAAATGGGTATGATGCCTACCAGAATATAAAGTATACCTATTTACAAAACCATGTATAGTTTCTCAAACATCTATGAGCTCATGTCTACACATTAAAATTCTGACATTTCTCGAAGACCCTCATTTTTTTGTTTATATGTTTCAGGAAGGAGCTAGACCAGGGGTGTCAAATTCAATTTCATTGAGGGCTACATCAGGGTTGTGTTTGACCTCCGGGAGCCAGGGTGGGCATGGCTGGGGTGGGCGTGGCCACCTGGATGTCACTCGTGTTGGGGGCACCTGTGGAGGCCCGAGCACCCTGCCAGCAAAAACAGGCTCCTGAGCTCCGTTTCAGCTGCCACGTGGCCCTCCTGAGCTCTGTTTTCACTGGCAGAGGGTAGCAGGAGTCCGTGGCAGCCGAAAACAGAGCTCGGGCAGCGGTGGATTCTAACTTACCTCGCTGCCGGTTCACTTCCTCCCGCACCGTGGCAAAGAAACACAGCCACAAAACAGATGCCGACCGCATGCACAGTGCCAGAACTTGGCTTCTGTGCATGCTCAGAAGTAAAAAAAATTTTTAGAAAAATTTAAAAAAATTTAAAAAAAATCAAAAAAAGATGGCGGCACCCACCGACCAGCACCAACCGATCTGGTTCGGTGACATCATCGTGACATCACCAGCGGGTCACTACCGGTTTGGGTGAACCAGTCCGAACCAGGAGGAACCCACCCCTGAGCTTGGGAGCCCATATTCACTGGCAGAAGCACTGCGGGCTGGTCCTTTGCTGTTTCCAGGGCGGCCCTGTGGGGAACATCTAAGTACCCCATGGGCCGGATCCGGCTTCTGGACCTTGAGTTTGACACCCCAGAACTAGACTATTACTTATATCTATTTTCACTGCTAAAATCACCTCCAAAAACTAAATTTTCTGTTGCAAATAGATGCATGTTTTTCATAAGCTTCTTAATGTGGTCCTGATTGAGAGCATATGCTAAACCTTAGGGTTATGATTTTATGATCTAGCTTCCCCTTAAAAATGCAATAAATAAACTGCCATCTCTATTTTTTTAAAAGATCTTTCCTATTTTAAAATTTAGATTATCTTTACAAAGAATAGCTACACCTCTTGATTTATTGATAGTCGGTGCAAAAAAAAAATGGTTACCAAAATATTTATCATTCCACTTGTCTAGGGTGTATGATTCTTGCAACATGACTGTGAATGGATTAAAAGGTTTTAGATACTTAATAATTCTTGCACGTTTTATGGGGCTCCCCGAGCCTCTAACATTTAGAAAAATAATGGTACGCTGATCACTCACTCTATCTTAACTCCATAACTTCTTCTTTACTTTCCTGGCAAGAATCCTAAATCTGTATTTCATGGAAAAATGATCAATGTGAAATGAAAGCGATCACTTTCTATATCGTTCATTCTAAAATAATTTATGAGACTTCTTATAAGAGTTGCTTTGGATAGCAAGATGAGTGGCATATAAATTTAATGATAATTTTTTTAAAAAAATCTGTTACCAAATGAACCACCAACTTTCCTCATCCTCCCCTTTCTTGTTGAGGTTGTCCAGCCAATCCCATTTTCCCCCCAGTTATATCCTTCCTTTCAAACTAAGAGACGTGGTGGCACAGTGGTTAGAATGCAGTATTGCAGGCTACTTCTGCTAACTGCTGGCTGCCAGCAGTTCGGCAGTTCGATCCTGACCAGCTCAAGGTTGACTCAGCCTTCCATTTATTTAAATAGATTTATTTATTTATTTAAATAGATTTGTATGCCGCTCAACTCCCGGGGGACTCTGGGCGGCTAACAACATATCAAATCCATTTATAAGTATAAAATCATATCACAATTAAAAACTACAAAAGATAAAAGAACATCTAGCATTCATAACCAGGGGGGAGACCCATATATAGTCTAATTGGTCTCACTTTCACCCCGCCTGCCAGAAGAGCCAGGTTTTTATTTCTTTACGGAAGGCCAGCAGGGTGGGGATTGTCCTGATCTCTGGAGGGAGTTGGTTCCAAAGGGAGGGAGCTCCCACAGAGAAGGTTCTCCCCCTCGGCCCCACCAACTGGCATTGTTTGATCGATGGGACCTGGAGGAGACCAACTCTGTGGGACCTAACCGGTCGAAGGGAGGTATGCGGCATGATGCGGTCCCGAAGGTAACCTGGCCCTGAGCCATGTAGGGCTTTAAAGGTCAAAACCAACACCTTAAATTGGATCCTAATGGGCAGCCAATGCAGCTGGTGGAGGATAGGTGTTATGTGGGTGTATCTAGGCACACCCACCACAGCTCACACAGCTGCATTTTGCACCAGTTGCAGTCTCCGGATACTCTTCAAGGGCAGCCCCATGTAGAGCGCGTTGCAGTAATCCAGCCGGGAGGTGATAAGGGCGTGAGTGACTGTGAGTAGAGCCTCCCTCTCCAAGTAGGGTCGCAATTGGTGCACCAGGCGAACCTGTGCAAAGGTCTCCCTAGCCACAGCTGAAAGATGTTGCTCCAATTTTAGCTGTGGATCTAGGAGGACACCCAAATTGCGAACCCGTTCTGAGGGAGCTAATTTCTCCCCCCCAAGAACCAAGGAGGGACAATTGACAGAATCCTTAGGAGGCAATATCCACAGCCACTCAGTCTTGACCATCCTTCCAAGGTCAGTAAAATGAGGACCCAGATTGTTGGGGGCAATATGCTAACTCTGTAAACCACTTAGAGAGGGCTGTGTGAAGCGGTATATAAGTCTAAGGGCTATTGCTATTGCTATTTATATATACCTCCCTTATATATTTGTTTTGTGATTCAGTCCTCATTCATTTCCTCTGCATAACCAAACCCACTCAACATGACATGGCATGATAGCAGTGCTCCAAAACCTAAGGAGCTGCCTCAAAGAAGAGACGGTCAAGCTACCTTCCGAAGCACCTGGAGACCGAACAAGAAAAAATGGATGGAAAGAAATCAAGGAGAGAAGAACCAACCTGGAACTAAGAAGAAATTTCCTGACAGGGAGAACAACTAATCAGTGGAACGACTTGCCTCCAGTAGTTGTGGATGCTCCTTCCATCATAGAACAGAATTGAATTCTTTATTGGCCAAGTGTGATTGGACACACATGGAATTTGTCTTGGTGCATATGCTCTCAGTGTACATAAAAGATCACTGAAGGTTTTCAAGAAGAGTTTGGACAACCGTTTGTCTGAAATGGTATAGGGCAGTGTTTCCCAACCTTGGCAACTTGAAGATTTCTGGACTTCAACTTCCAGAATTCCCCAGCCAGCTGGCTGGGGAATTCTGGGAGTTGAAATCCAGACATCTTCAAGTTGCCAAGGTTGGGAAACACTGGTATAGGGTCTTCTGTTTGAGCAGAAGGTCAGACTAGAAGACCTCCAGTATCCCTTCCAACTCTACTAGTCTATGTTCTATGTTCAGCTCATGAACCTGTTCCCCATCCATCCCTCTCTTTTCCTCCTTTCCTTAAAGCTTCAGTGGCCATCAGACCTTCTGGAATAACCCCCAAAACAGATTGAAAAGCACAGGTGTTATAACTCGAGGGGGGTGGTCTATGTTCTATTTTCATTGTCCAACTTTGTTGCAGTGCTAAAGTATTGATTGAGAACACTATTTGTACGTGTTATCCTCTCCAAAAAAAACCAACAACTCTGTCTTAAGGGAATGCGAGGAGTTTGCTGAATTCTACCATTGTTTCTGACATAAACAAGAACACCAGATGCTAATTTGGAAGATCATAAATACTCTTTTCACACATTCCTGTTTCTCAGCAACTGGCATTCAGTGCACCAACCTAAGACAGACAGGGTGTCATTCACACCTAATCACTGAACTGGCAGTTCAATCTTGTATCAACCTGATGGGGGGGGGGGGAAATCACCACTTTTATTGTACTAGAGAGCAGGACATTAAATTCAAGTTAAAAGAAAGACTGATTTTAATGGAATCTTCAGTGGCGGGAAAAAATGAAGGGAAGAACGGTGGAAATGCCAATACCTCAAGGAGGATTATCCGAATTAGACCAGATGCAACACAAGGTAAATTATTAGGACATCAAAAACCCAGAGGTATCTGGAGGAGGTTTAACAAAACTCAAGATGGCAGGTGCCATAGCATGATTGAACTCATCATGTTGACTTGTCTACACTCCTGCGTCACCCCCAGGGGTGAAATGCTACCGGTTCGGACCGGTTCAGGCGTACCGGTAGTGGCAGCGGCCGGTGGTTTGGAGAACAGGTAGTGATGGCAGCACGAGGCTCTGCTCACCCGCCTGGATGTCGCCATTTTGTTTTTTTAACCCTCTGTGCATACGCAGAGGGTGAAAAAGCACACACGCGCATCCCCTCACGAGATTTTGCTTCCGCGCATTATTTATTATTTATTTAGTGAGATTTATATACCGCCTCACAGTGCAAGCACTCTCTAAGCGGTTTACACCAGTAAGCAATGTATTTTTATATTGCCCCCAACACTCTGGGTCCTCATTTTAACTACCTCGGAAGGATGGAAGGCTGAGTCAACCTTGAGCCGGTGAGATTTGAACCGCTGACCTGCGGATCACAGTCAGCTAAAGTGACCTGCAGTACTGCCTCTAACCGCTGCGCCACCTCGGCTCCTTAGCATGCACAGGAAGCAAAAAAAAAGGCCAAAATTCAGAAAAAAAGATGGCGCCACGCGACGGACCGGCGAAGACGGTACCGGAGCCGTCACGCACAAATTACGCAATCGGCAGGCCACTACCGGAACGACAAAGTGGACCGCACCGGTAGGAACCCACCCCTGATCTCAACCCAGTTGGCAGAAAAATCACTCTTCCCAACATGTACCAACTGCAGTCTTATTCCCGTGCAACAAAAGATTGTTAACATAAAGCACGGTAAAAGATTGAATGCCATCAATTTTTGCTTCTCTGGAAGCAGTGTCAAGGGAAAAAAAATAAGGATTTCAAACGGCCTCCGGCATTTTGAGGGATATAAAACCCAATCTCTGTCCTCGCTCTGAATGTTAATACTCATTCCGTGACCTGCTAAAGACATCCATTCAACAACGTTGTAAAGGATAATCAGTACATAGAGAGTCCATATTCCTAGACGGTGGAGGATCCCTGGAGAACATGGCTGCTTCTCAAACGGGCTGTTGGGTAGGGAGAACTCGATTCCTTCTTGTTCCCCTTAGAAATTGCACTAGCATCGTTTAATTGAACATGGCACTTTCTTCGCTCCTTTGCTTCTAAACTGCTTGCCAAGTTACTGGCAGAAGGTATTATGTAGGATAGAATGAGGACTCAGGAGATGAAGAAAGATTTAAAGAAATGAGAGAGAGACACACAGAGAGAGAAAGAGAGAGAAATGGACAGACGCCAAGGGAGCACGTTGTCCAAAGAATGACAGCAAGCAAAGACTGAGGGAGCTAATTAGAGCCAGAGATGGTGACGATGTAGAAGACATGTTATGGAAGAAAAATATCAGGTTCTCAAGAACATCTCCAGGGAGCTGTCCACCAAGCCTCTGAATTTACCATATTTTTCGGAGTATAAGACGCACCGAAGTATAAGACGCACCTTAGTTTTGGGGGAGGAAAACAAGGAAAAAAGGCTCTGCCTCCAAGCAATTTGCCAAACAGCAAACAGCACAGATGATATACACTGTTTGCTGTGTATTTCTGTGCATGTGTGCCTGACCCATAGAAATAGTAAAGAATTAGAGAAATGTACATTATGCAGAAAGTTTTCTTAAATGTTGTCACACTAACTCCTCCCAATTATTTAAATAGATCTACTCCAAGGTAACTAAACTCTAATACTAAACAGGACACTGTTACATTTCAGACTATACTTGTACAGAGCTGTTAAAATTAATTAAAATTTCTGGAAGTATGCATTATTCTCTATTATTTAAAAGAAGATACAATAGCACTGGGCCTCTTCAGAGCAAGCATTTATTTTAAAAAGCTTCTTTATTTTGTTAAGTTGTCTAGATTTACAGGGATCTCCAACCTTGACAAATTTAAGACTTGTGGACTTCAACTCCCAGAATTCCACAGCCAGCAAAGCTAACAAAGCTGGCTGCTGAATTCTGGGAGTTGAAGTCCACAAGTCTTAAAATTGCCCCTGGCTCTAGAACAATAATAAAGCAGTCTTTAAAAAATAAGTCTAATAATTTGAACATTCTACAGACATTTATAGTTATTCACTTACCCCCTTGCATCCAGTTCAGCAAAAAATAAAAATCTGCGTCTCTCCCAGCTATTTGCCTCTTTGCAGTTTCACTTTCATTTTCCCACATGGCAAGTCAGCTGTAGATCGGGAAGTGCTAGTGACTTGGGGTGGGTGGGTGGGTGGGGCTGCATTTGGTGTATAAGACGCACCCAAGTTTTCACCCTCTTTTGGGGGTAAAAAGGAGCGTCTTATACTCCGAAAAATACGGTAACTATGTCTTTCAATATAGCAAGGGGGAAAATAAGGGATGAAAACGCCTTTGTCAAGTAGTTCAGAAGTGAAGCCAAATCTCTATCTATTAAAAAATAAATCTTGCCTGAGATAGAACTATTGAGATAGGAGATTGTTATTTGCAATTAATTATGAGATGATCAGAGGATGTGTAAATATCCTGTACAATTTTGATATCTCCCTGGCTCCATGATCACAAGGAGTAGATAACGCTAAACGGAGATGGGAAAAAAATCTTTGAGGACAGGTGCAGTTTGATCTAGTGTGAGCCGCCTAGAGTCCCTCTGGGAGTTGGGCGGCATAGAAATTCCAATAAACAAACTAAACTAAACTAGTGGTTAAGACATACAGGTGTTCTGACCCGGCTCCCAAACACGACAAACCATCTGTAGTTAAATAAATGTTCCCTTTATTAGGAGCACCAGCAGCCCCGGCAAAAGGTCTATGTCTCTCACACACACAGCAGGCTAGCAAGTCTGTATGGCAGGGAGATGAATAGTTGTCTGTCACACCTATTCATCTCGGCCCCCTGCCTTTTATCCCCAGAGCTAGGGTGGGGCTTCGCTAGCAGCGGTGGCTCTTCCGTCCCAAGGACCGGCCCATAGATTCTCACTGCTCTCCTCTGTCTTCTGCACATCGTCGCGTCAGGCACTGGACCCAGCTGTTCCTCCTCTTCCTCATCAGCCACCTCCAGACCTGGGGGCTGTTGACTCTCCATCTGAGGGCTCTCTCTCTCTCTCTCTCTCTCTCTCTCTCTCTCTCTCTCTCTCTCTCTCTCTCTCTCTCTCTCTCTCTCTCTCTCTCTCTCTCTCTCTCTCTCTCTCTCTCTCTCTCTCTCTCTCTCTCTCTGCCAGCTCCATTCCCTTTTCCCCCTCGGAGCTCTCAGGTTGCCCTGATGCTGACCCTGACTCCCAAGCTACCTCCTCATTTGATTCGGCTGCTGGAGGGGCTGGAGGCTGACAGGCCACAACAATAGGTTAGAAACCGAGAGATGGTGAGTTCTACTCCAACTGAAGTCATGAAAGCCAGCTGAGTGACCTTGGCCAATCATGAGGAGACTAGTCTTGCCTTAGTTATGAAAGCCAGCTGGGTGACTTTGGACTGATCACCAGAAGATTGAGAGTTCAAGTCCTGCCTTTGGCACGAAAGCCAGTTAGATGATTTTGGACTGATCACCAGGAGATGGAGAATTTGAGTCCTGCCTTAGGCATGAAAGCCAATTGGATGACTTTGGGCCAATCACCAGGAGATGGAGAGTTCTAATCCCATCTTAGGCACAAATGGGTCACACTCGCTCAGCCCATCTCACCCCACAGGGTTGTTGTGGAGAAACGAGGAGGAGGCAGGAGTATTATTTTACTGCCTGATTGTTGGTCTAGAACAGGGGTGTCGAACTCGATTTCACTGAGGGCCGGGGTGGGCGTGGCAGGGGGCATGGCCAGCATGATGTCACTCCTGTTGAGGATAAGAGCCGAGGTGGTGCAGCAGTTAGAGTGCAGTACTGCAGGCTACTTTAGCTGACTGTGATCAGTAGTTCAGCTGTTCAAATCTCACCGGCTCAGGGTTAACTCAGCCTTCTATCCTTCCGAGGTAGGTCAAATGAGGACCCAGATTGTTGGGGGCAATGAAAATATACATTGCTTAACGGTGTAAACTGCTTAGAGAGTGCTTGCACTGTGAGGCGGTATATATGTCTCACTAATAAATAAATAAATGTCTGTGGTGGCCCGAGCTCTCTGCCAGCGAAATTGAGTGATGCCAGGGGGGGGCGCATGACCCCGGGGAACATGCTTTTTTTTTGCTGCATGGAGTAAGGTTTTTTTTGCACCGAACAATAGCACACAGCACAGAGCAGGAGATATGAATTGCAGATAACAAACCCTTAAGAGACACCATGGAAAAATATTTAACAGGGATGAAAAGAAAGGAGGAGAGAGAGGGAGATAATGAGACAAACGTAAGTCTCCTGAAAGCTAAGACGAGGAAATATGATGAAGCGCTTGGCTTCATTGTGACTACGGTGGGAGCGCTTGGCTTGGCTTCACTGTGACTACGGTGGGAGACGAGGAAAGACCGCTATGTTTACTGTGTCTAAAAATGTTGTCAGCGGACAGCATGAAGCCAAATAAATTAAGGCGTCACTTAAACACATTACACCCCAATCATGCTGATAAGCCGCTTAATTTTTTTTCAGTGAAAATGTGCCGAATATTGCAAACAATTGTCCTGGCAGAGAGTTGGGGGCGCGCGAAATGTTTACTTCTTCCTGGGGGGGGGGGCGTAACAGAAAATAATTGAGAAGCACTGGGTTAGGGGAAGAAACTACTGAGTCAGGTAAAGTGTTCCAGGCATTGACCACTCTGTTGTTGAAGTCGAATTTTTTCCAATCAAGTTTGGAGCGGTTTACATTAAGTTTGTATCTATTGTGAGCTCTTGTATTATTGAGGTTGAAGCTGAAGTAGTCGTTAACAGGTAGGACATTGTGGCAGATAATTTTGTGAGCTACACTTAGGTCAGATCGAAGGCGGCGGAGTTCTAAATTTTCAAGTCCCAAAATTTCAAGTCTGGTTTCATAAGTATTCTGTTGTGAACAGAGGAATGTAATACTCTTCTTGTGAAATATCTCTGGACATTCTCAATTGTGTTGATGTCTGATATGTAGTGTGGGTTCCAGACAGATGAGCTGTATTCAAGAATCGGTCTAGCAAATGTTGCGAAAACTGCTCAGTGTAGTTTCCTATCAGTTGGAGGATGCGAGTCGTTTACTTGTCAAGGGGGAGATTTCTCTTTACTTTTGGGAAGGGGGTTTCGTTGACTATTTTAGAAGAAAGTAGAAGAAATACAATCGAGAGAGTCCAGAAATATTTCACAAGAAGAGTCCTTCACCCCTCCGCTCACAACAAAATACCTTATTCCACCAGACTTAAAATACTGGGATTAGACAATTTACAACTACGTCACCTCCGATCTGATTTAAATGTAGTTCATAAAATCATATACCAAAATGCCCTTCCTGTTAATGACTACTTCAGCTTCAACCGCAGCAATACACGAGCACATAACAGATACAAACTCAAAGTGAACCTCTTCAAACTTGACTATAGAAAATACGACTTCAGCAACAGAGTGATCAATGCCTGGAATGCACTACCTGACTCTGTGGTTTCTTCCCCAAACCCCAAAAACTTTAACCTTAGACTGTCTACAGTCGACCTCTCCCCGTTTCTAAGAGGTCTGTAAGGGGCGTGCATAAGCGCACCACTGTGCCTACCGTCCCTGTCCTACTGTCCTATTGTCTTCTTTTATCGTTACTTTTTACTTATGTTTATACAAATTACTACTATACATGTTTGACAAATAAAAAAATAAATAAATAAATAAAATAAAAAGAAGGGGGATGACTTCCTACATCTGTTTTAAGGCCAAGAATTGAGTTGTAAAAGTTGAAAGAGAGAGAGAGACAGAGAAAGTCAAGGAAACGTGATGTTGCCAACCACATCGTAATCTCTGTTATGCTGAAACTTTCAAAGTGTTAACTGAGATAATTTCTTCTACTATCTCAGCATTGCCTGTCCAAATAATTGCAATTCCAGAGGGTCTCACATAGGACCAGGCTAATCCTTTTAACTGAAGATTGAGAGAATTTAATCTGGGACCTCAGATGCACAAATATTCTTCCACCAAAATGCTCATTTTACCGCTCGGTTAATTGTCTCTGACTTTGGGGAATTCTGAAACCCACCGAGAGAGTCAGAAAATCTGGAAGATAATCACCAAGCTATTCCTGGCCATCCTAACCATTGTCTCTGCTTATTTTCACAGAATCTGGAGGTTGAGGAGGGGCTGATTATAGTGTCTTACTGCAGAAGGGTAACAAGGCACACCTGTCGAACAAAAGAAGCTCAAACTCAGGAAACTCAACAGGATTAGACATGAGGGTTGCCTCAAAAGCAACATGCAAACAGATACAGGCCGAATTAAGGAGGGTTGCAGGAACAATTGAGAAATTAAGTATTGAAAGCTCGGATTAGTAGCTTGATTATCAAGGGAACCTTCCCATGGATATAATTAAAGTCCTGGCAAGGTATTTCTTTTTTCTGCTTCGTCCTTGTTTCTCTGAATTCCCAGCTTATGCATGAGACAGACCGAAATTGGGCTAAGCTCCGCACCACGGTTAAAATAGTATTTTCCTCCTTATTCCAACACCAACCAAGGACAGACTGACTCAATTTACATTTTAAAAAAAAACCTCTTAGATTTTGTAAACCATGATCTTGTAGGGAAACCAAGGCATGGTGGTGACTCAAAACAGAGGCAGGAGAGAGAGAGAGAGAGAGAGAGAGAGAGAGATTGGGATATTGTCCCTGTGTAGTTTTCTACTAACTCAAGGATGTATGAAGAACACATCAGCTCTTTTTGTGATATTCTCTACAAGAGTTCTTCAGCACTTAACATTCAATACTACAGATAGTTCTTGAGTTATGACCATTATGGAGCCTAGCTGCCCCTTATGGTCCCAAATCATCATAGTGATATATTGGATGGCCATGTGACTGATTCTGGGATGTCCCACTCACACATACATACAGACACTGCAGGTGTTTAGAGTAGAGTAGAGTAGAGTAGAGTAGAGTAGAGTAGAGTAGAGTAGAGTAGAGTAGAGTAGAGTAGAGTAGAGTAGAGTAGAGTAGAATAATAACTTTATTGTTGCTTTAAATGTACACTAATCACATACATTAAAATGAAATTTCATTGCATACAGTACAGCTCTCAAAGGATCACCACCTTCAATCTACACTACATAAACATGAATAAATTATAATAATATAATATAATAATATAATATACTAATGTAATGTAATATAATATAATATAATATAATATAATATAATATAATATAATATAATAATATAATATAATATAATATAATATAATATAATATAATATAATATAATATAATATAATATAATATAATATAATATAATATAATATAATATAATATAATATAATATAATATAATATAATATAATATAATATAATATAATATAATATAATATAATATAATATAATATAATATAATATAATATAATATAATATAATATAATATAATATAATATAATATAATATAATATAATAAATACAATACAATACAATACAATACAATACAATACAATACAATACAATACAATACAATATAATACAATATAATACAATAATATAATATGACACAGAGAAACAACACAGTGTAGGTTGGATGTATACATGTACATGGCGAGAAAAACGAATCTTGCGAGTTTACCAGACAGATTGCCTAGGGAACAAAGCTGTTACAGAATCTGGCAGTCCTGCTAGAAATACTTCAAAACCTCCTCCCAGAGGGGAGCAACAGAAACAGACCGTAAAGTGGGTGTGTGGGGTCTTGAACAATGTTTCGAGCTCTAAGCACATAGCGCTTATAAGCGGCTTATAATCCTGAATAATGGGAAGCGAGCTTCCTATCATCTTCTCGGCTGTCCTCACCACTCTCTGTATGGACTCTAGACTCTAGAACAGCGGTTCCCAACCTGGGGATCGGGACCCCTTTGGGGGTCGAACGACCATTTCCCAGGGGGTCGCCATGGCATCCTCAGCTCCCCCTCCCACTGCCACAAGCCTGGACATATCGGCTCAACTCGCCCGAGCCCTCCGATTGGTCGGGAGAGGTGCCATTCGGCGAGGGGTGTTTGTGACGCCTGGCGGCCGAGCTTTGAAGGCATCAGCTAAGGGGCGGGGCGTCACAAGATTGCGCGCTGGAGAGTGCAAGGCGGTGCTTAAGACATCTGTGGCCGCCCCTGTCTCCTGCTCACAGTGGCAGTTTCTTTTCGCTGGTGTCAAAGGGAAAGGGAGTCACGGGAGGGAACGGCCAGCCAACGACCACTTAAGTTTAACAGTGCATGACGGCGGGAAGGAGGACAGCTGGGTCAGGCTCATCTGTCTGCCCTCTCGCCCTCGGCTGGCGTGGAGACCCAGCAAACAAAGAGGCAAACAGGGAGGAAGGGAAGAGAGAGACTGAGAGATATTAGCACAGGGCTAGCTTGATCATACAGCCTCGGTGCTGAGGGCGCCACCGCCAGGGGCAGGAGGAGCTAAGCTGGAGGGAACTGGAGAAGGAGGTGATGCCGGAGCATGGTCCATCGCTGCCGCCCTGCTCCGTATGATCAGGCTAGCCCTGTGCTAATATCTCTGTCTCTCTCTTCCCTCCCTCCCTGTTTGCCTCTTTCTTCGCTGGGTCTCCGTGCCAGCCGAGGGCGAGAGGGCAGACGAGCCCGACCCGGCTGTCCTCCTTCCCGCCGTCGTGCGCTGTTAAACTTAAGTGGTTGTTGGCTGGCCATTCCCCCCGTGACTCCCTTTCCCTTCGACACCAGCGGGAAGAAACTGCCGCTGCGAGCCCCGGCCAGCCCGGTTTGCGAGTCCCGGCTGTAGTCGGAGACGTGGGACGTGGCAAGCGAGGAGATGGGGATGCCAGAGGGGGTAGCAGGGAGTGTCTGGGTGGGAGGATTTAATAAAATATAAAATATAGTTCTTAAAGCAGAAGACATATAAACCCAAATGGGTGTAAGGAAGGAGAGAGTTTGACGCTTCTCATGAATCAAATTTGCAAAGAATGAAGGAGGAACAGAAGGGTTTGAAGGAATTGTCCTCTAGCCGCAAAGGGGAATATTTGAAAAGGCGGTGGGGTGAGGGGACCATTAGCGCCTTGCGGGACGTCTCGCTGCAGGACCCGTGGCTGCGCTACGAGCTCATCCAGCGCATCAGCTCCGGCACTTATGGCGATGTTTACAAGGTGCGCAACGGCGCGCCTGGGGCACACGGCCGGCTTTGGAGAGGTGCGCATTACGCATTACGATTCATAACAGTAGCAAAATTACAGTTATGAAGTAGCAACGAAAATAATGTTATGGTTGGGGGTCACCACAGCATGAGGAACTATATTAAGGGGTCACGGCATTAGAAAGGTTGGGAACCACTGCTCTAGAAAGTGTGCAGAGAAGAGCAACAAAGATGTTTAGGGGTCTTCACCAATGCAGGAGTAATTTCTCCTGCTCCTTTAAACACAAGCTGAAATAACGGAACAGGCTTTATCTAGCAGGAGGGGAAAAAAATCTAGATGGCTAGTATCAGACATATTGGAACGAAATGTGCTAAAATTGTCTACCTCTGAAGGGGAAAAGATGACAAGAGAGAGGTAGTGGGTAGAAGAGCTGAAGAACGGTGGTGAGCCAGTTGTCATGATTGTGTCAAAATCTCCTGCCTAGGAAACTCAGCATCTGGAGTCTTGGAAAAGTCACTCTGTATGCTAATTGCCTCCCTTCAACCAGCGCATCCAATTTAATGTGTTATTTGAGATTCAGAAACTTGGCTCATGCACAAGATTTGAATAACTGATTGAGAATATACACTGTAAGCCATGTCAATTTCTTTCTTAAGAGATGATTAGGCAGGCAGTTTTCTCCACCAAAGCTCGGCTTGGCATCAATACATTCTTCCTGGAGGAAGACCCACTCATGTGTTCCTTCTTCTACAAAATTGCAAAAGTTCAGAATTAGTCTGAACTGTACCAAATTTGTTAACAATCAATCTTAATCAGAATAGGCCTGGAAAGGACCTTCGGGGTCTTCTAGTCCAATCGCCTGCTCAAGCAGGAGACCCTAGACCATGTTGAACACCTGAATGTCCAGTCTCTTCTTAAAAACCTCCAGTGATGAAGCACCTACAACTTCTGAAGGCAAGCCGTTCAACTTCAACTTCAAAATTTAGAACTCCGCCGCCTTTGATCTGACCTAAGTGTAGCTCACAAAATTATCTGCCACAATGTCTTACCCGTTAATGACTATTTCAGCTTCAACCACAATAATACACGAGCTCACAATAGATACAAACTTAATGTAAACCGCTCCAGACTTGATTGCAAAAAATTCGACTTCAACAACAGAGTGGTCAATGCCTGGAACACTTTACCTGACTCAGTAGTTTCTTCCCCAAACCCCAAAAACTTCAACCTTGGATTATCTACCATCGACCTCACCCCATTCCTAAGAGGTCAGTAAGAGGCGTGCATAAGCGCACAATCGTGCCTACCATTCCTGTCCTAATGTACCCATATATTCATACCTCTTTTACTCTTATTCATGCTTGTACTCTTACATATATATTCAATCATGTTTTACTGTTTGTACTTTGCTTATAATCATATATACTTGAGAAATAAACAAATACAAATACAAAATACAAAATACAAACTGTTTAATTGTCCTTACACTCTTAGCAACTTTAATTCCAGGTTGCTTCTCTCCTTGATGAGTTTCCATCCATTGTTTCTTGTCTTGTCTTCTGGTGTTTTGGAAAATAAGTTGACCCCCTCCTATTTCCAATATTCCAACATTCCAAAAAGGATGTGGAGACTCTAGAAAGAGTGCAGAGAAGAGCAACAAAGAGGATTGGGGGACTGGAGGCTAAAACATATGAAGAACGGTTGCAGCAACTGGGTATGTCTAGTTTAATGAAAAGAAGGATAGAGGTGACATGATAGCAGGCTTCCAATATTTGAGGGGTTGCCACAAAGAAGAGGGAGTCAAACTATTCTCCAAAGCACCTGAAGGTAGAACAAGAAGCAATGGGTGGAAACTAAACAAGGAGAGAAGCAATTTAGAACTAAGGAGAAATTTTCTGACAGTTAGAACAATTAATCCGTGGAATAGCTTGCCTCCAGAAGTTGTGAATGCTCCAACACTGGAAGTTTTTAAGAAGAGATTGGATAACCATTTGTCTGAAGTGGTGTAGGGTTTCCTGCCTAAGCAGGGGGTTGGAATAGAAGACCTCCAAGGTCTCTTCCAACTCTGTTATTCTATTTCTATAGGGTATTGGAAGGGTCATTGCCTTCCTATTATTACATCCTTATGGTGAAATCTGTAGCTAGGAGGGAGGGAGGGAGGGTGAGAGAGAGAGAGAGAGAGAGAGAGAGAGAGAGAGAGAGAGAGAGAGAGAGAGAGAGAGAGAGAGAGAGAGAGAGAGAGAGAGAGAGGAAAAAAGAAAGAAAAGAGAGGGAGAGAAAAGAGAGGAAAAGAGACAGAAGAGAGAGAGTGAAAGAGAGAGAAAAGAGAAAGAGAGAGAAAAGAGAGAAAGGGAGAGAAAGAAAAGAGAGCAAAAAGAGAAAGTAAAGCGAGGAAGAGAGAAAGAGAAGAGAAAAAAAAGAGAGAGAGCAAGTGTTAAATGAGAATGAGAAAAAGATAAAGAAAAGAGAGAGAAAGAGAGAAGAGAGAAGAGAGAAGAGAAAAAAGAGAGAAAAGAGAAAAAAGAGAGAAAGTGAAAAGAGGGAGAAAAATGAAAGGGAGAGAAAAGAAAGAAAAAAGAGAAAGGGAGAAGACAGAGAGGAAAGAGAGAGAAAGAGAAGAGAGAGAGAGAGAGAGAGAGAGAGAGAAAGAGAGAAGGTGAAAGAAGGAGGGAAAGAGAGAGAAGAAAGAGAGAGACTAAGAGAACCTATTGATTTTCCTTTTGAGGCATATATTTCCTTTTCTTTTTTGGGGTAGTGAGGGAGGACTGCAATTGTCAGACCGTGTTTATGACTACCCAGAGGACAGAAAGACGCCAGTTTTAACAGCTCCATACATTTCTTAAAGTCTCCGATGGGTTAAACATTATGAAGATTTTGTATCTTCCTTTCTGACTGGAATCATCTTCATTTCATGCCTTCTAGGCTCTTTTCCCACCCACCCACCCCGCATCTCCCCCACCCCTGCCCATCTCCTAAAGAAAAGCCTTACCCCTGTGAAAGGAAGAATTAATTAACCAAATCAATCAGTCAGTTTTATTAAGGAATTACAAAGCCCATGTGCAACATCAATTATTTAGATAATGGGACATCTCAAAGCCGTTTCTTCTCCATTATTGATAAGCCGCTACTCATCATCTTGACTGTTTTAGGACTTATTTAGCTGGGAACCAATCCCAAGTCCTTCAGCTCCAGTTGACGTCAATCTTCCAAAATTTTCACAACTTTTGCATGAGCCTTGGGGGTGGTGGCTGGGTGTTACGTTGGGCTCTTGCACACCTAGCTTTTATTAGTTCTGCAACAAAAAAATGGTTGGTTTTTTTTTTAAGATCAGGCTCCAAGCTGAACCTATATTTTGTATTTGTTTATTTGTCAAGCATATATGATTATAAGCAAAGTATAAACATGATTATAAGCAAAGTATAAACAGTAAAACATGATTGAATGTATATGTAATATTACAAGCATGAATAAGAGTAAAGAGGTATGAATATATGGGTACATTAGGACAGGAACGGTAGGCCACGATGTGCGCTTATGCACGCCCCTTACCGACCTCTTAGGAATGGGGTGAGGTCGATGGTAGATAATAAGAGGTTGAAGTTTTTGGGGTTTGGAAGAAACTACTGAGTCAGGTAAAGTGTTCCAGGCGTGACAACTCTGTTGTTGAAGTTGAATTTTTTGCAATCAAGTCTGGAGCGGTTTACATTAAGTTTGTATCTATTGTGAGCTCGTGTATTATTGCGGTTGGAGCTGAAATAGTCGTTAACGGGTAGGACATTGAGGCAGATAACTTAGGTCAGATTGAAGGCGGCGGAGTTCTAAATTTTCTTGTTGTGTGTTGTTGTTGTTGTTTTTAAGATCAGGCTCCAAGCTGAACCTCTCCAAGTTCTCTGTGTTTCTTGCAACTCGATAGTTCACACTGAGAAAAAACCTGAAATGCAAACAGTAGAGGGAATATATTTTGCGGAAAAATATCCCTCCTGCATTAACAGAGGGATAGAATCAAGATCGGGTAAAGTGTTAATACCACTTTATCATGCCTTGGTAAGGCCTCACTTGGAATACCGTACCCAGTTTTGGTCGCCACGATTTTAAAAAGATGTTGAGACTCTAGAAAGAGTGCAGAGAAGAAGCAACAAAGATGATTAGGGGACTGGAGGCTAAAAAATATGGAGAACAGTTGCCGGAATTGGATATGTCTAGTTTGATGAAAAGAAGGACTAGGGCGGACATGATAACAGTCTTCCAATATCTCAGGGGCTGCCACAAAGAGAGGGAGTCAAACTATTCTCCAAAGCACCTGAGGGAAGAACAAGAAGCAATGGGTGGAAACTAACAAGGAGAGAAGTAACTTAGAACTAAGGAGAAATTTCCTGACAGTGAGAACAATTAATCAGTGAACAGCCTGCCTCCAGAGGTTGTGAATGCTCCAACACTGGAAGTTTTTAAGAAGTTGTTGGATAACCATTTGTCTGAAATGGTGTAGGGTTTCCTGCCTGAGCAGGGGGGTGGACTAGGAGACCTCCAAGGTCCCTTCCAATTCTGTTATTCTATTTCTATAGGGTATTGGAAGGGTCATTGCCTCCTATTGTTACATCCTTACGGTGGAATCTGTAGCTACAGTGGGGTGTGGAGTTAAGAGACTGCTAGGTAGGATCCCTGCAGGGAAGGAAAAGACCTGTCTGCCCCCCTAAAATCACTGATTGTTTCCAAAAGAGTGAAGTTCATCTGGAGAGATTCTTGTAAACAGGTGAGTAGGAGTCCCTGCGGATTTTACTCCAATAGTCGTTGCTGACTGTAAGGGCTCATCTCCATTTGAAGGCCATTGAGCCAGTCCTGTCACAAAAAAACTTTTGCAGTCATGTGGCCTGCGTGACATTGCTTGAGCGCAGTTATCTTCCCACCCAAATGGTACCTATTTATCTACTCGCATTTGCATGCTTTCAAAATGGGAGCTCACCCCGTCATGTGGCGTTTGGGTCTTGAACCTGGTATGCCAGCTTTCCAGCCAACGAGCCCAGCGCCTTAACCACTGAGCCACAGTGCTACCCTAAATAGGCGAGTAGGATTACTAGAGGTTTTTAAAGAAGAGATTGGACAACCATTTGTCTGAAATGGTCTCCTGCTTAGAGGTAGGGGGCTGGATGGGAAGACCTCTGAGGTCCCTTCCCACTGCGTTATTGTGTTATTCTATTCTGTTCTGTTCTGTTCTGTTCCTGTTATGTTCCTGTTCTGTTCTGTTCTGTTCTATTTCAAATTCTATTCTATTCTATTCTATTCTATTCTATTCCATTCTATTCTATTCTATTCTATTCTATTCTATTCTGTTCTGTTCTGTTCTGTTCTGTTCTGTTCTGTTCTGATCTGATCTGATCTGTTTCTGTTCTGTTCTGTTCTGTTCCAAATTCTATTCTATTCTATTCTATTCTATACTATTCTAATTCTATTCTATTCTATTCTATTCTATTCAATTCTATTCTATTCTATTCTATTCCAAATTCTATTCCATTCCAAATTCTATTCTATTCCATTCCATTCCATTCCATCCCATTCCATCCCATTCCATCCCATTCCATTCCATTCCATCCCATTCCATTCCATTCCATTTCAAACAAGTGGTTGTCCAATCTCTTCTTAAACATCTCTGACAACACTTCCAACTAAAAGTTTAGTTAATTTTCCATGCTCTAAGATTCCAAAATCACTTTTAGATGGCCATTGTTTGAAGGGTTTTTATTCTTCTACTTGCTGAAGAGCTCCCTGATGGAAGACACCTCTCCAAAGGAGAAGACCATCTTCAGATGTAGCTGATTTCTGAAGTAACAATGAGATCAACAGCTTGTTCGTGTAGAGCAGGGGTTGGCAACCTTAAACACTCAAAGAGCTGCAAAGGTCCTAACCAGAAGCCCCCCCCATTTCAATTCTGGAGCCGACCAGAAGTCCGGTTCCCCCATCATAGTCTCCTCCTAGCGCAGCATCCTTTTTCCTCTACCTGTCCTAACCGAAAGCCCTATCAATTGTGGAGCCGACCAGTGACAGGGAACTGCAGCAGAGGGATGAAAGAGCCACATGCGGCTCCAGAGCCGCAGGTTGCTGACCCTGGTGTAGAGTAATAATTATTGGGGGCCTCGATCTTTGTCTGGGACAGGTTTTGAAAAGCGGGAAGACAAAAGGGTTTCCCATCGGTATTTTAATTCCACGATTGTTGCCTGTTCATTGGAAGTAGCTAAACACAGGAGACACTCTAGTAAATGGAAGCCCTTTTATTCTCATTTTTTCTCAATTTGTCTCCCACTGCATTATTTCTCCTGCCAACCTCTTTTCCAGACATGTCCAATTTCTCTTTGTTTCCCGCACCTCTCATTTATTTTTTAGTGTTCTGCGCACCACACTTTCTCCTGACGATCCTCATTAAGGCTGGACTAATGAACCTCCCGTTTCTTAACAGCGGAGTCGGTTATATAAAACTCAGGAGCCTCCATCAGTGTTTGAAAAGGGATACTGTTGCATTAACTGCAGGGGAACAGCACTGATTTACATCAACTTATGTCATGAAGAACAGCGAGAAGACAAGAGGATATAATCAGAGCTTCAATGCAATTTCTGTTTCCGAGCTTGTGCCTCTGGTACAGAAGAGTAATTTCAAAATGCAGGGCAATTTCTGTAACATGTAAAGCTAATGCTTATGCCTCTTAAAAAACATTAGTGGTCAACAAGAAGATCTCCATGTCAAGTTTCTGTAGTTTTATCAACGAATTTAAAGGTAAAGGTTCCCCCGCACATATGTGCTAGTTATTTCCGGCTCTAGGGGCGGTGCTCATCTCTGTTTCTAAGCCAAAGAGCCAGCGCTGTCCGAAGACGTCTCCGTAGTCATGTGGCCAGCATGACAAATGCCAAAGGCGCATGGAGCGTTGTTTACCTTCCCACCAAAGGTGGTCCCTATTTTTTCTACTTGCATTTTTTACACGCTTTCGAACTGCTAGGTTGGCAGAAGCTGGGGACAAGTAACGGGAGCTCACTCCATTTCGCAACGCTAGGGATTCGAACTGCTGAACTGATCGACAAGCTCAGGTCTTAGCCACTGAGCCACCGCATTCCAAGTATTCAAAGAATTTAGAAGCACCTACTGTATTTTTCGGAGTATAAGACCCACCGGGAGTAGTAAGATGCACCTTAGTTTTTGGGGAGGAAAATAGGGGAAAAAAATCTGCCTACCAGGTATTCATCTGGCTAGCATCCTTAGTCTGGTCAGCTTCAGCACATTATTTTATCTCCTGGTTAGGACTTAAAAAAACCTTCTTCTGAGAGAGTAACAATGAAAGAGCCTGCAAGCCGGTAAGAGCTGGGAAGATAGTTAGCACCTGGTTAGGGCTAGAAAAAAACTTATTCGGAGCAGCTTCAGCACATTATTTTTAATCCCCTGGTTAGGACTTAAGAAAACCTTCTTCTGAGAGAGTAACAATGAAAGAGCCTGCAAGCCGGGGGTAAGAGCTGGGGAAGATAGTTAGCACCTGGTTAGGGCTAGAAAAAACCTTCTTTGGAGCAAGTAGAGCAATGAAAAAAAAACCTGCAAAGACTTAGAGCTGGAAAAACATTCTTTGGAGAGAGCAACAATGAAAAAGCCTGCAAGGTAAGAGCTGGGAAGATCTGTTAGCACCTAGTTAGGGCTGGAAAAAAACTACATTCGAAGTATAAGATGCACCCAAATTTTCAGCCACTTTTAGGGAGGAAAAAGGTGAGTCTTATACTCCGAAAAATACGGTAATTCAGTATATTTACTGAGGTTTACTGTATATGCAATCATATCTGGGTGGACTTGACAACAGAACATAGAAGATCAGACAGGGCTTAATTGTTATTCTTCTTCCTAGCGTATTCCTGCAGATGCAGGGTCTGCTTTTTGGATCATTGAACACCACTTTGCGCAGTTGGCTGCATCTCTGGGATGCAGGCCCATGGCTTGCATGTCTTTGTTGATGGTGTCTCACGATCTCTGTTTTTGATGCCCGCAAGGTCGCCGGCCATTGACTTCTAGTTGGTAGGCTGTCTTAGCAATGGTGGAAGGTGCTGTTCTCTGGACATGTCCATACCAGTGCAGCCGGCCTTCTCTCATCTTCTCTATAATTGGTGCCACACCAAAAGCACCTTTCCGCCAATACTTTAAGGCCTACGTAAAACACGGCTATTATAATTACCGTATTTTTCGGAGTATAAGACGCACCGGAGTATAAGACGCACCTTAGTTTTGGGGGAGGAAAACAAGGAAAAAAGGCCTCTGCCTCCCAGCAATTTGCCAAACAGCAAACAGCAAACAGTACAGATGATATACACTGTTTGCTGTGTATTTCTGTGCATGTGTGCTTGACCCATAGAAATAGCAAAGAATTGGAGAAATGTACATTATGGCAGTATATTAATCCCAGAAAGTTTTCTTAAATGTAATCACACTAACTCCTCCCAATGATTTAAATAGATCTACTCCAAACATGACTAAATCAGGGTTTCTCAGCTGCCTTCTTTTATTACTAATACTTAATACTAATACTTAATACTAAAACAGGACATTTCAGATTATACTTTTACAGATCTTTAACACTGATGTGGCTTTCTGGAAGTATTCTCTGCTATTTAAAAGAAGATACAATAGCACTGAGCCTCTTCAGAGCAAACATTTATTTTAAAAAGCTTCTTCATTTTGTTAAGTTGTCTAGAACAATAATAAAGCAGTCTTTAAAAAATAAGTCTAATAATTTGAACACTCTACAAACATTTAACAAAATAACATATTAACAGAATCTGCCTCTATCTAGGATAGAACTCACAACCTCCTGATTGTGAGGCAAGAGCTCTAGCTCTGAGCCATAGCAATTATAGATTGTCTCCTTTCCATTTTAGCAGCCTAATATTGCCAGCAGTTTATCTCCCAGCAATTTGTCACATTACAGCCAAGTAGTTAGTTTCATTTTACCATGTGGCTTGCAAGCCTGTCAGCTGTAGATCGGGAGGCAGATCATTTCTTCTTGTGCTCTTCTTGTGCTTTGCCCTGTTTGCTGCAAAAAGGTAAATTGCTGGCAGGCAGAGGCCAAAGGGTGGGGATGGCCGGGTGGGGCTGCATTCGGTGTATAAGACGCACCCAAGTTTTCACCCTCTTTTTGAGGGTAAAAAGGTGCGTCTTATACTCTGAAAAATACGGTAATAACTGGTGCTGTTCGTTTGCATTATTGACTTGGAAATAGAAACTTGGCACTATTAAGCTCATGCGGAACCTAATGTGGATTGCTCAAAAGTGCAGTTCAGGAGCCTTCATTTCACTTCTTTAAATTGAAAAGGGAAAAGTGGAGAAAAAAACATTCTCAAAACTCCACTGGAGCAAGTAAGAAAGAGGGAGAAGTTGCTGTGTGCTGCCGAGATGGGAAAGGAACATATTTGCAAAAAGTGCACCCCTCCCGTTCTGTGCCTTTGTCAACAAAACTGCCATCAAAATAAATGGGGATAGGAAAGGGCAATGAAGCATACCGCAACCCAGTAATTATCTGTAGTTATTGGTCTTATTATCTCTCCAAATGTTTGCTAAAAATTCTATTGGGCAACCATCTGGCCTGGGAAATTTATCTGTAGGTTGCTACGGCTTCTCTTTACCTTCTCATGCATTCTCGCCATCTCCTTTTTAATAATTCAGCGGAACCTTTTCTTAGGGAGTCTCGGTGCTAAATCCGAGCGAGTGTATCCTACTTAGGGTACCCATCTCAAATATTCCAGAAAAGTTTCTCTTGGTTACCCACGGGAGGATCTTAAGGGGATTCAACCATCTGTTTCAAGGAATTGCTAATTTACCTCTTGGCTCCCTCTTGATTTTTCTCAGCTTCGTTCCCCCCTCCCCAAATTCTAACAGAAGAACTGAATTGGAAGGGATCTCAGAGGTCTTCTAGTCCAACCCCCTTCTCGAGCAAGAGGCCCCATACCATTTCAGAGAAATGGATGTTCAATCTCTTCTTGAAAACCTCCAGTGATGGAGCATCCACTGCTTCTAAAGGCAAGTCGTTCCAGTGATTAATTGTTATCAGAGGAAGAGAAGAGAAGAGGAGAGGAGAGGAGAGGAGAAGAGAAGAGAAGAGAAGAGAAGAGAAGAGAAGAGAAGAGAAGAGAAGAGAAGAGAAGAGAAGAGAAGAGAAGAGAAGAGAAGAGAAGAGAAGAGAAGAGAAGAGAAGAAAAAATATGGAATGGAATGGAATAAAGAGGAGCAGAACGGAATGGAAGAGAAGAGAAGAGAAGAGAAGAGAAGAGAAGAGAAGAGAAGAGAAGAGAAGAGAAGAGAAGAGAAGAGAGAAGAGGAGAGGAGAGGAGAGGAGAGGAGAGGAGAGGAGAGAGGAGAAGAGAAGAGAAGAGAAGAGAAGAGAAGAGAAGAGAAGAGAAGAGAAGAGAAGAGAAGAGAAGAGAAGAGAAGAGAAGAGAAGAGAAGAAAAAATATGGAATGGAATGGAATAAAGAGGAGCAGAACGGAACGGAACGGAAGAGAAGAGAAGAGAAGAGAGAAGAGAAGAGAAGAGAAGAGAAGAGAAGAGAAGAGAAGAGAAGAGAAGAGAAGAGAAGAGAAGAGAAGAGAAGAGAAGAGAAGAGAAGAGAAGAGAAGAAAACAGAACAGAACAGAACAGAACAAAGAGTTGGAAGGGACCTTGGAGGTCTTCTAGTCCAACATCTTGCTCGAGTAGGAGACTCTATATCAGTGTTGGTGAATCTTTTTGGCACCGAGTGCCAAAAGGGGAGCATGTGTGCACACGTGCCAGAAACCAGAAGAGTAGCCACCCAGTGCGCATGTGTCTACCGGGAAGATGATCTTCTGGTTTCCGGTGCGCCGGCCAGCTGGTCTTCACATGCGTGGGAGCATCGGAAACCAGAAGAGCAGCTGCCCAGAGCACATGCGATGATCTCCTGGCATGCATGCACGCATGAAAACCAGCTGGCCAGTGCGCATTTCTGTGCTGGAAACCAGAATACCATCTTCGAGGCACGCGCATGCTCTCCAGGCAGCTGCTCTTCCAGTTTCCGGCACTCCCACATGCGTGAAGACCAGGTGGCTGGAATGCTGGAACCCAGAAGAGCATGCCTGGAGAGATGGCTCTGTGTGCCACTTCCGGCACGCGTGCCATAGGTTCGCTATCACGGCTCTATGCCATTTCAGACAAATGGTTGTTTTCTTTAAAACCTTCTGTGTGGGAGGACCCACAATTTCTGAAGGCAAGCCATTTCCCTGGTTGTTAGAAAATTTCTCCTTAGTTCTAGGTTGCTTCTCTCCTGCCTTAGTTTCCTTTCATTGCTTCTTGTCCTGCCTTCATGTACTTTGGAGAAGAGGTTGACCCCCCTGTCACGATGTGAATATTGCCAGATGTATGTCTATGCAGGGTGATGCACCCCTATCTAATATTATGGTACATTCCAATACAAGCAGAACACGTGATATGATGTTTTGTGCATGTCCACATTCCTGATCCACCAATAATTCTTCTTCTGCCTTAGCTCTTGACCTGAACGGTCGTGTTTCTTAGCAAAGATGTAATTATTTAGGATTTATTGTTTTTGTACTGAAATAAATATTTTCTATTAGACTTTTAATCACGGTTTCATTTCTAACTGTCTGTATTCCAAGTAAAAGATCCATGATGTCGCCTCTACGGGAATATTCTTCCCTTGACCCCCACCCACCCCCTTTTAATCTTAACTTACTTGGTCTAACAGGATCCCCGACCGTTCCCTTTTCCTTCTCTACCTCCATCGCTTTCGGCGTCTGCCTTGCACGTTCAGCCAAGCTGCCCCGCTTTGTGAAAACACTGTCAGTTTTATTACCGCCGCTCTGCAACCACAAATATCGTTTTTTCCCCATTCATGCTGCAATAAATAATTCAGCACAGTGGCATCAATAATGGCAGACCAGTTGCTTTGCTTAGATCCCATCTGCAGCTTGCTGTGAAGGTCATTACGGCACCAAATCGCTAATTTTCTCTCCCCCCAAACCCCCCACCCCCACCCCTCCCCCCCACACAAACCATCCTCCCAGGTTTTAGGATTGGACTCGGATCAATTGCAACTCAGATTCCGGCCATGGACGCAACTGGAAGGAAACATCTCGCCTTTAGCTTCTCCGTTGTTGTTGTTTTTAATGGGAATATATACACCGATAGTCCAACAACTGTTTAGATTCTTTATCGTTATCCCTTATCATTATATATTGCTAATGAGGCAGTCAGGAGAAAGTTGTAAATATTGTGAAATATGTGGCAGAGCCCAGCTTGCTATTGCACTGACACAGCTAGTGGGGGAAAGGAACTGGAGAGGCATAGAAAGGGAGGGAAGCCACGGATCATTTTGCAAATGTTTTGGTTTCCAACTTTCATAATGCCCGACCATGGACCACATTAATGGAGGTTTCGTGGAAGTATATGCCAGAACATCTGGAGAGCACCAGGCTATTTAATCCTGCGTTAAGTAATTGCCAACCATGCTATTTATTTTATTTTATTAGGTTTTTTTTATCTTGACTTTACTACTTTAAAAGTAACTCCAGGCAGCAAAAGTATGTAATACTCCTTCCTCCTCCTCCTCCTCTTCTCCCCATAAGAGTCCTATAAGTTAAGTTGAACTGAGAGTTAGTAACCTTCCTTTTTTTTCCTACTACAGGAACACTTTATTTTTTTTAAAAAAAACTTATTAAACATACATAAAAATACAACATACAACAATACCAAAACAAAACAAACAATTAAGGGTATTCAATCCCCGTATACATAGTAAGCTTTCATCGGATAGTATCAATATTTATATTATCCATAAATAGATATACTTACATTTCTATTTGTTTACTTGGTCTTTAAATATATACAATATTCTTACTACTTCTATACATAGTTGATTAAAATGGTAACATTCTATCTTAATTAATTCCATAAATAATAATTACACATCATCATTTGAGCTGAAGTGGTGCAGTGATTAAATGCTGCGACTGCAGGCTGACTGCTAGTTCAGCAGTTCAGCTGTTCAAATCTCACCAGGCTCAAGGTTGACTCAGCCTTCCATCCTTCCGAGGTCGGTAAAATGAGGACCCAGATTGTTGGGGGCAATATGCTGAACTCTGTAAACCGCTTAGAGAGGGCTGTAAAGCACTATGAAGCGGTATATAAGTCTAAGTGCTATTGCTATTGCTATCATTTACTTATTCTCTCTCTCTCTCCCTCAAACATTCATAAAATTTGTTCCACACGATATAATATTCAGTTTCCTCTTTTTCTTTTATTTCCTTAGTTAACTTATCCATAAGTTAATGGATAATCGATTGTGCCGAAATGGATAAGTTAGTGACCTTCCTAAAGTCATCAACCAGATTTCATGCCTAAGGTGGGACTTAGAATTCACAGTCTCCTGGCGATTGGCTCAAAGGTGCCCCACTGGCTTTTATGCCTAAAGTGGGACTAGAACTCACAAACCCCTGGTGATTGGCCCAAAGTCACCTAGTTGGCTTTCTTGCCTAAGGTAGGGCTAGAATTCCCTGTCTCCTGATGAATGGGCCAAAGACACCCAGCCAGTTTTTGTGCCTAAGGTGGAACTGGAACTTACAGTATCTGGTTTCTTGGCCAGCACCTTCATCACTATATCAAAACGGCTCTCTTCTTCCTCCTTCTGAAGGGAACACATTTCCAAAATTCCTAGGAATCCAGAATAATGAAAGGTATTCTGGGAATTTCAGGAAAACTATGTTCTTTCCCTTCTGAGAACATGTAGTGACTACTTGTGTCTCATATGATTTTATGTTGTTGTTGTTGTTGTTGTTGTTGTTGTTGTTGTTGTTGTTGTTTCTTCTTCTTCTTCTTCTTCTTCTTCTTCTTCTTCTTCTTCTTCTTCTTCTTCTTCTTCTTCTTCTTCTTCTTCTTCTTCTTCTTCTTCTTCTTCTTCTTCTCCTCCTCCTCCTCCTCCTCCTCCTCCTCCTCCTCCTCCAACCCCACATCCTTCTAGTACTGATGATATTGCCTAGTTGGACCAGGAACTACCTGCAAGAAAACTACCAAGCTCAGAGAGTATCAAGGACTCCTGAATTCTTCTCCTCACAGTCCTTCTCCTTCTTCTCCTCCCCCCTCTCCTCTTCTTCTTCTTCTTCTTCTTCTTCTTCTTCTTCTTCTTCTTCTTCTTCTTCTTCTTCTTCTTCTTCTTCTTCTTCTTCTTCTTCTTCTTCTTCTCCTCCTCCTCCTCCTCCTCCTCCTCCTCCTCCTCCTCTTCAACTTCTTCACCTTCTTTTTCTTCATTGAATATTTATTTTGCCAAGAATCAATGAAGCATATTCTTCTATAAAAATGCACAATGCAACTATGCAGCTATAGAGACATTTACTGGAGGACAATACATGTGGGTTAAGACCGGAAAAGGGTCAGAGAAAGATAACAGGGCTGCCTTCTTGAGAATTGTTCCTGGCATTAAAAAAAGATTAATTAAAACCCAGTGAAAATGCTGGCATTGTTTCCTTTGTCTTTCGGGTCATGGCCTGCATAATATTCTTGGTTTCCGTTGGTGCCAAAGATAATCAGCATGCATTCAGAATTCAAGATATTCGCCTTAATCATTCACTGGCATTCAAGAGTCACATTTCTGAGTTGCACTCAAAGAAACTCATTGGCACACACAGTGACACACTAAAAAGTTGGTGCTTTCTTAAGAATAACAAATCTAAGTTTGGGTAGGCCATCTAGAAAAGGGGTGTCAAACTCGATTTCATTGAGCGCCGCATCAGGGTTGGGTTTGACCTTGATGGGCCGGGCTGGGCATGGCCAGGGTGGGCATGGCCAGATCGACATCACTCGTGTTGGGGGCACTTTGGCAGCGAAAACAGGCTCCCGAGCTCTGTTTTCAGCTGCGACGGCCTCCTGCAACCCTCTGCCAGCAAAAACAGAGCTCGGGAGGGGTGCACACAGCCCTCCAGAGCTCACTGGCAGAGGCATTGTGGGATGGTCCTTTGTTGTTTCCAGGGCAGCCCCGCAAGCCAGATCTAAGCACCCCGTGGGTTGGATCTGGGCCCTGAGCCTTGAGTTTGACACCCCTGATCTAGAGAAAGTGTGGTGTCACCCAGGGGCGGGTTCCTAATTTTTTTACTACCACTCTGTGGGTGTGGCTTATTTTGTGGGTGTGGCTTGCCAGCCATGTGACTGGGTGGGCGTGGCTTGCTGGCCATGTGAATGGGTGGGCGTGGCTTCTCAGACTGCTAAAGGGAGGGGAACTGAGATAGGTCCTGCCGCCCATTCCCCCTCCCCTCAGCAGCTTGAGAAGCCTCAAACATGCAAAAATGCCTAGGATCATCACCGCGCATTCGTGGCTTCTTGGACTGCTGAAGGGAGGGGAATGGAGATAGCTCCTGCCGCCCATTCTTTCAGCGTCTCACACGTGCCCCCAGCCATCCTCCCCTACTTGGACTCACTGTGGGGTAGGAAGGCAGCGCATGCGCAGTGCCAGAAGCTCGGCTTCTGGGCATGTGCAGAAGAAAATAAAAAAAAATTAAGTTTTTTTAAATGGCGGCGCCCAGGCACCGGCAACCGACCGCACTGGTACTGTGACGTCACCAGCGGGCCGCTACTGGTGCTATAGAGTGGACCGCACTGGTAGGAACCCACCACTGGTGTCACCTCTCTGAACAGGGCTATCCATTGTATTAGAGCAGGGGTCCCTAACCCCCTAGGCTGCAGCCCTCTACTGGGCCTTAAGCCATTCAGAACCGGGCCGGGAAATGGTGGGCAAGCATGTGCACATGTGTTATCCCCACTTGCCTGAGCAGAAGGCAAGCATATGGACACATGCTCCATTTGCATGAGTGGTGAGTTGCATGTGCCCACTGCTCGTGCAAATGGAGCTGCGTGCTCACACGGAACCATCCCCTCCCCACCAGGCCAGAAAGGCGGAAAAGTTGGGAACTCGGTATTAAAGGAGCGCACACCACATTCGCTTTTACAGAAGACAGGAGGAGGAGTGATGTTACCAAGCAACTGGACAGCTCCTTGATTGGACCATGTGACTGTTTGGGAAGAGGGGGAAAACTTTTACTTTTAATTAGGTGAAAACCATAGGAACCTTTAGAGTCGGTTTTCACCAGTTTGTGCCAATATGATATAGCCAATAAAACTGTTCTTTGAGGAATCTACCTGCCTCAGAGTTCTGTTTGCTATGGGTGTATCACCTGGAACCCTGACAGTTTATTTTGAGGATGGATTGTAAGCCACTTGTTGCGAGTCCGTTGTAACTTTGTAAGCTCATTAAGCAACTGCTTGTATGTGCAGGAATGTGAGGGACAACCTATACTGTTATTTTTTTTAACCTTTGCGATCCTTTGGGGGCCTCTAATTTCCCTTCCATGCCCCCATTCTGACATTAGAACATCTTGTACGCAAGAGATAAACGTATGAAACTGTTTCTATTTGGTTTTGAATCAAAACTAAAAGCATTCCTTTCTCATCCGCCCAGGTACGTCGCATTGTGCAAATCCCGGCCGCAGGCTGGAAAATTTTTTGCAAAAGTAAAAATAGAATTAAATCTCCCTTCCGATGGACCTTTTTTTTTGCTTTCTTTTAAAATATGCATTATTGCTTAACCTCAGACCCCTCGCAAGACCTCATTATGGTTAGTTTTTTTGCTTACCCAACCTATAGTTTTAGAGAAGTGGTACTTTGATGTCCTGTAATATTTTTTTTTATTTTGTAAATCCTGAATTTATCCATTGATTTGGCTCCTGCTCTGTTATCTCTCAATATGCACAAGGCCCAAGGCATCAACAGAAAACGGCTGCATATAACAAGAGCTTAGTTGCTTAGGAATTAATGAAAAGGGACTTGGCTTTCTTTTTTTTTTTCCGTGTGAAAATCATTAGTACGGCACAGCTTCAAGACATGAACAGATCAGGGACTTAGGAGAGACACCACACGGGACGCATAAAAACCCACGTAGAACCAAGTTATCCCATTAATTCCTCCGGCAGCTTGTTTATTTGTTTGTTTTCTCCAGCCCATCCCTGCTATTATAAGAGCTGTAATTAGAAACGGGAATGACTGAACGGGAGACCTTTTTGTGTTCAGAACGTGCAACGTATCTCTAAGCCGTGATCCCGTTTCACTGTAGAACATACCGAAGGCCACAATTATCGGGAGAAACTTCAGTTTACATCCAGGCAACACTGTTTTGGTCTTGACCTTACAACGGACAGCATTTGTTTCCTAAGGAAGCCATACACATCTGCGGGTGATTTGTGTGTGTGTGTGTGTGTGCAGAATACAGAATAACAGATCTGGAACAGACCTTGGAGGTCTTCTAATCCAACCCACTGCTCGAGCAGAGAACTTATACCAGACAAAGGGTTGTCCAATCTCTTCTTAAGAATCTTGACCCCCCCACACACAGACTTCCGATGGGATCTGCTTGAGCGTTACGTGCTGAGGGGACAACAGCGGGACCCACAGCACGATATTCTCCGGTCGGGTGCTCATTTGGACATCGCAGATCCCGGAGAGATCTGCGAATCGGTGGAGGATACTCTGAAGAGCGACCGGGTGTGAGGCAGACACCCGATCGCTTAGGAGAAACTTCCAAAACCGACCGGAGAAAATCCTGTCCTTTAGACAGGTCTAAAGCAATGGCGTCCACATAGCAGGAAGCAAAGATGGTGTAAATACCAAGTATTAAATCTATAGAAATGTAAGTAATTAAATAAAATAGAACAGAAAACAAATGTGTATATATAGAAGAGCATATAGTAACTAGGGATATAGAAAAGAAGATAAATATTTATACTATATGTGTATGAAATTTGATGAACTGATCTTCAACTATATTTAAGATAGGAATTAAGATTCCTAATATTACAGGTTTGTATGTTATGTTATGTTTTTGTGTATAAAAAAATAAATAAAAATGAAATGAAATAAAATAAAATAAAATAATAAAATGAAATGAAATAAAATAAAATAAAATAAAATAAAATAAAAATAAAATAAAAAAATAAAATAAAATAAAATAAAATAAAATAAAATAAAATAAAATAAAATAAAATAAAATAAAATAAAATAAAATAAAATAAAATAAAATAAAATAAAATAAAATAAAATAAAATAATAAAATAAAATAAAATAAAATAAAATAAAATAAAATAAAATAATAAAATAAAATAAAATAAAATAAAATAAAATAAAATAATAAAATAAAATAAAATAAAATAAAATAAAATAAAATAAAATAAAATAAAATAAAATAAAATAAAATAAAATAAATAAAATAAAATAAAATAAAATAAAATAATAAAATAAAATAAAATAAAATAATAAAATAATAAAATAAAATAAAATAAAATAATAAAATAAAATAAAATAATAAAATAATAAAATAAAATAAAAAAATAAAATAAAATAATAATAATAATAAAATAATAAAATAAAAAATAAAAAAATAATGAAATGAAATGAAATGAAATAATAAAATAAAATAAAAAATGAAATGAAATGAAATGAAATGAAATAATGAAATGAAATGAAATAATAAAATAAAATAATAAAATAAAATAAAATAAAATAAAATAATAAAATAATAAAATAAAATAAAATAAAATAAAATAAAATAAAATAAAATAATAAATAAAATAAAATAAAATAAAATAAAATAAAATAAAATAAAATAAAATAAAATGAAATGAAATGAAATGAAATGAAATGAAATGAAATAATGAAATGAAATGAAATAATAAAATAAAATAAAATAAAATAATAAAATAAAATAATAAAATAATAAAATAAAATAAAATAATAATAATAATAATAATAATAAAATAATGAAATAAAAAAAATGAAAAATAAAAAAAAAATAATGAAATGAAATGAAATGAAATAATAAAATAAAATAAAAAATGAAATGAAATGAAATGAAATAATGAAATGAAATGAAATAATAAAATAAAATAATAAAATAAAATAAAATAAAATAATAAAATAAAATAATAAAATAAAATAAAATAAAATAAAATAATAAAATAAAATAAAATAAAATAATAAAATAAAATAAAATAATAAAATAAAATAAAATAAAATAAAATAAAATAAAATGAAATGAAATGAAATGAAATAAAATAATAAAATAAAATAAAATAAAATAAAATAAAATAATAAATAAAATAAAATAAAATAAAATAAAATAAAATAAAATAAATAAAATAAAATAAAATAAAATAAAATAAAATAAAATAAAATGAATAATCTTGATCCCTAAGTACGCTCAAGGAGCAAGAAAAAGCTTCCTTTCACATGCTTAAATGTGTGTGAATTAGGGTCAAACCTATCATAATTCTTGTCTCAGAAAAATTCATTCAATTCAATTCAGAATAACTGAATAACAGAGTTGGAAGGGACCCCTATTAAAGTTTATTGCAAAATCAAAACCAGAAGCACACACAGATGACTGATTCAGCTGGATTCAATAACTTCTTTATAAACATAATAATATATATCTTTACAATACCATTAGCAGAGTTCTTTTTCAATGCAGTTACAAACAGCAGAGAACAGTTAGTTTCATTTCAGCAGAGTTCAGAGTGGAAGAGTACAGAGAGGAGAGTGCAGAGTGGGACTGGAGCCACACCCAGCCTTAAGCTTAAGTTCCAATTTCGATTCTCTGCACAGACTCAGATGTGGTTAGCTCCCATTGGCTGACTCAGTTGCTATACTTATTCATTGGCTAACCTTGTTAACATGGCTCTCCCAGTCATGAATATTATAACAACCCCATAGGTCTTCCAGTCCAATTCCCTGCTCAACCAAGGGAACCTATACCATTCCAGACAAGTGGCTGTCCAATCTCTTCTTAAAAACCTCCAGTGATTGAGCATCCACAACTTCTAGAGGGAAGCCGTTCCATTGCTTGCATGTGCTGTCAGGAACTGTCTCCTTAGTTCTAGGTTGGTTCTCTCCTTGATGAGTTTCCATCCATTGCTTCTTGTCCTGCCTTCAGGTGCTTTGGGGGGATGACGAAGAGAAGAGAAGAGAAGAGAAGAGAAGAGAAGAGAAGAGAAGAGAAGAGAAGAGAAGAGAAGAGAAGAGAAGAGAAGAGAAGAGAAGAGAAGGCAAGGCAAGGCAAGGCAAGGCAAGGCAAGGCAAGGCAAGGCAAGGCAAGGCAAGGCAAGGCAAGGCAAGGCAAGGCAAGGCAAGGCAAGGCAAGAGAAAGCAAGAGAAGACAAGAGAATAACAGAGTTGGAAGGGACCTTGGAGGTCATCTAGTCCAAGCCCTGGCTCAGGCAAGATTATCTGTTTCATTTTCATTAGGGATGCATTCATACTCAGTTGTATTGCAGGCTAATGTTTGTTTGTCTGTTTTTCTCTCACTTTTATGAGAGAAACTAAGTAACTAGATGCACGATTGTCCCGGCTCTTAATGTTTGTTTACAGGTCTGGCTGCTGAGTTACAAAACAATTTAATTGGATGGAATTGTGTGTTTCTCTGTTTGTATCATGCCTTGGTAAAGATATGATAACAACAACCACAAGAACAAAAGAGCGATAAGGATGGCTTAAGGGCGAGCACAGAGAGAGATTTGGTCTTAATCTTTTATGAGAGGTTTCTCTTTGAACGTCTGCAAATATTATTGTATTCTTTTGGCTTGGCTAGATGAAAAGAAGAGAGATAGTGATGCGTAGTTATAGGATATATGGGATTAGGCTCATAGAAAAGAGACAAATGGTACTCAACAAAGCAAAATCCATTCTTGTCTTGGTATTATGAAAGGGCCTTTCTCGTTTTTATTTGAAAAACACCCAACAATCTTCCGTTTCAGCCCTGAGCTTTTGCCGTTCTCATCAGAAGCGCTTGGCAGAAGAAGACCATTTCCCAACTTGAATACAGCCAGGTCATTTGCATATCATTTGCATATCAGAAGTTCCTCTTCAGGCAGCATTCGTTATGGTAATAAAGCAGTGTGACTTTTACTGGCCGGGCTCAAGGCAGTTGACGGGATGTGACGGAAAGTTTTGTCTGGGGAAATAACTCGGCAAGCGATGTTCAGATGGCCGCCAACCTGTCTGTTTTTGAATCCAAGGATGAGAGGAAAAGGGAAGTTCATCAGGGCATAGTGATGAACTTCTAAGCTGGCGTGCCATGGTGGACCTTTCTTGTTGACCCTTCGCAATGTCTGGATGCCTCAAGCCCTTCGTTCACTGATTTTCTGGCACTTTCTCAGCACTCGGCAGCTGGCTGGCTTTGCCACAAGGCTGCAGAACAAAAGTCAAAAGGAGAGAGAGGGGAAAAGGCAAAAGAAGAGAGAGGGGGAAAGACAGAAAGAAAGAGAGAGAGAGAGAGAGAGAGAGAAAACAGGGAAAAAAGAGAGCAAAAGAAAACAAAGAGAGGGAGAGAAAGAGAATAAGTAGAATGAAAGAAAAAAGACAGAAAAAGAGAAAGAGAAAGAAATATGAGAAAGAGAAAGAAAAGAAAAAGAAAAAGAAAAAGAAAATGAGAGAGAGGAGAGAGAACGAGAAAAAGAAGAAAATGTATGAGAGAGAGAAAAAGAAAGAAAAGCAAAAAGAAAGTAAAAACAATGAGAGGGAGAGAAAGAGACAGAGCATAAGTAGAATGAAAGAAAAGGCAGATAAATAAAAAGAGAGGAAGAGAAAAAAATAGAAAATGCTCCAACACTGGAAGTTTTTAAGAAGATGTTGGATAACCATTTGTCTGAAGTAGTGTAGGGTTTCCTGCCTAGGCAGGGGGTTGGACTAGAAGACCTCCAAGGTCCCTTCCAACTCTGTTGTTATTATTATTAAAATGAGAGAGAAAGAGAGGAAAGAGTAAGAGGAAAGGAAAAGTGAGAGAGAAAATGAAATGAAATGAAATGAAATGGAAGGGAAGGAAGGAAGGAAGGAAGGAAGGAAGGAAGGAAGGAAGGAAGGAAGGAAGGAAAGAAAGAAAGAAAGAAAGAAAGAAAGAAAGAAAGAAAGAAAGAAAGAAAGAAAGAAAGAGAGAGAGAGAAAAAAGTAGAATGAAACAAAAAGAGAGAAAAAGAAAGAGGAAGAAAAAATGAGAGAGCAAAAGAAAAGAAAGAAAGAGAAAAAGGAAGAAAAAGGGGAGAAGGAGTGAGACAGAAAGGAGATCGAGAAAGGGAAAGAGAAAGATTGAGAGAGATGAGACTCTTCTGCAAGAGTTCAAAGTGAGAGTGCAAGAAAGAGAGAAAAATAAAGGAGGGCAGATGAATTCATGCTTTCAATCAGCTATTCTTTGCCAGCATTGTGCCAGTTAATGCACTGCATTATTTCAAACAGTAGCAAAGTTTAGGGGAAGTGCTCCGCTATTTAATTCTCCACCGGGGCTTCCAGATTTGACTCTGGCATTAGAAAAGCCACAGAAACAATAACTAACTCTACCACTGCTGGCAGACCAAATGTGCAGAGGTCCAGAGACTAGCTGGCACCCTTTATACCTAGAGTTGGAAAGTCAGGCAGAAGCTTATGGTATCCAAATGATATGCTCACGATCGCTTTGCCATAATTCAATCATTGGCCTGTCTTGTATCCATGCCTCATGGAGAGAGGAACTTTGAAGGATTCAAATGTCACTCAGACCTGGCATGGGATGGCCTGGATCTATGTGGCAGAATGCTATTAAATATTTGACCGGGGGAGGTGGGGAAGTCACATCCACGAGGACTGCTTTTTCCCGTACATGCAAATGAAATAAAGTGACATTTACTTTGTAGTTTAAATCTTATTGCAGTGTGTGGTTCTGCAAACCACACAGATCAATCACGACTAGACGGGCAAGTAAGTCTATAATGCCTAGGTAAGACCATACTTGGAATATTGCATCAAGTTTTAGTAGCCATAATATTTTTAAAAAAGATGTTGAGACTCTAGAAAGAGTGTAGAGAAGAGCAACAAAGATGATTAGGGGACTGGAGGCTAAAACATATGAAGAACGGTGGAGGAAGAACGACTAGGGGTGACATGATAGCAAGTAATAATAATGATAATGATAATGATAATGATAATGATAATGATGATGATGATGATGATGATGATGATGATGATGATGATGATGATGATAATGATAATGATAATAATAATAATAATAATAATAATAATAATAATAATAATAATAATAATAATATCAACAACAACAACAGCAAAAAGCAAAAAGCAAAAAGCAAAAAGCAAAAAGCAAAAAGCAAAAAGCAAAAAGCAAAAAGCAAACAACAACAACAACAACAACAACAACAACAACAACAACAATAATAATAATAATAATAATAATAATAATAATAATAATAATAATAATAATAATAATAATAATGGGCATGGCTTAAGATGGGAACCATCAAGAAAGAAACGGAAGGTTTAATACTCGCTGCTCAAGAACAAGCACTACAAACTAATGCCATGAAAGCGAAGATACAAAAATCCACTGACAATCCAAACTGCCAACTATGCAATGACAAAGTTGAAACTGTTTCACATTTAATATGTGAATGCAGCAAAATTGCACAAACTGATTACAAAGCTAGACACAACCAAGTTGCTAAATTAATCCACTGGTCATTATGTAAAAAATAGGACATACCTGTATCCAAAAAGTCATGGGAGCACAAAGTGGAAAAAGTTATCGAAAATGAGAAGGTGAAGATCTTGTGGGACTTTCAAATACAGACGGATCGTCATTTGGAACACAACACGCCAGATATCATTGTTGTTGAGGGCCGAAGCGTACAGTTTATTGATATCGCTGTACCAGGGGATGCCAGAGTCAAAGAAAAAGAACTGGAAAAAAATCATGAAATATCATGACCTGGCCATTGAAACTACACGGCTATGGATGAAACATGTAACCATGATACCCATTGTCATCGGGGCACTTGGTACCATGTCCAAGAATTTCACAAAACACATCAAGAAATTGCAGCTTCCGGCAATAACACCAGCGTAACTGCAAAAAACTGTGCTACTCGGAACATCATACATTTTAAGAAGATACTTGGTTGATACCTAGGACTCTGGCAGCAACCCGTATCAACCATTAGCACCAATCAGTGGTATTTGTGACAGTTTTTCAAATGTTCAGTTGACTGAGTTTCATGTTTAATGAATAAATGAGATAATAGTAATAATAGTAATAATAGTAGTAGTAATAATAATAGTAATAATAGTAGTAGTAGTAGTAATAATAATAATAATAATAATAACAACAACAACAACAACAACAACAACAACAACAATAATAATAATAATAATAATAATGAGTTTCATGTTTAATGAATAAAGTATATAATAATAATAGCCTTTGTTGTCATTGTACATCATTTATACAATGAAATTGGTTTAGCCTCTACTGGTGCAATCCATGACAGAAAATACAAGGCAACATGAATAGTGTAGAGAATAATCCTTATACAATTATTAATTGGGGGGGGGGGGGGGACAACTAGTCAGATGTTTCCATATGTACGTGGAATGATTGTGATTGTATTTAGGAGTCTGACAGCCCATGGGTAGAAGCTGTTTTTAAGCCTGTTTGTCTGGCTGGCTATACTTCGGTGTCTTCTGCCCGATGGTAAAAGTGAAAAGAGACACTGGCCAGGGTGTGGATCATCCCTAAGTATCTTCCTTACTCTGCTGAAACACCGAGACCTGGCAAAGTCATCCAGTGGTGTTAGAGGGCAACCAATGGTTTCTTGTGCCGAATTGATCACTCTCTGTAGTGCCTTCCTGTCCGCAGCTGATAAACCAGTGTACCATACTGTGATACATTTTCAGAGGACACTTTTTATCGTGGACCAATATCCAATATCAAAGAGGTTGCCAGTAAGAAGAGAGGCTCAATCTATTCTTCAAAGCACCTGAAGACAGGAGAAGAAACAATGGATGAAGATTCATCAAGGAGAGGACACCCAACCTAGAACTAATGAGAAATTTCCTGACAGCAAGAATGGCTTGCCTTGAGAGGTTGTGGTTGCTCCATCATTGGAGGATTATAAGAAGAGTTTGGACAGCCATTTGTTTGAAATGGTATAGGGTCTCCTGCTTGAGCAGGGGGTTGGACTAGAAGACCTCCAAAGACCTTGCTTTTCCTTTTGCTTTCATTGGAGCAATGGGTGGAAACTAATCAAGGAGAGAAGCAACTTAGAACTAAAGAGAAATTTCCTAACAGTTAGAACAATTAATCCGTGGAACAGCTTGCCTCCAGAAGTTGTGAATGCTCCAACACTGGAAGTTTTAAAGAAGATGTTGGATAACCATTTATCTGAAGTGGTGTAGGGTTTCCTGCCTAAGCAGGGGGTTGGACTAGAAGACTTCCAAGGTCCCTTCCAACTCTTCTATTCTATTCTATTCTATTCTATTCTTTTCCTTCCAACTCTGTTATTCTGTTAAGTCCAGTAAATAGATAACAAGAGGGTTGGTCGTGTTTGGGGATTTGGGTCAGAACAATTCTATTGCTTACAAATTGTGGTGCTGGAGAAGATTTTTAAGAGTCTCTTGGACTGTAAGGACATCCAATCAGCCAATCCTAAAGGAAATCAACCCAGGGTGTTCTTTGGAAGAACAGAACCTGAAGCTCAAATACTTTGGCCACCGAATGAGAGGACTCCTTGGAGAAGACCCTGACGTTGGGAAAGATTGAAGACAAAAAGAGAAGGGCAGCGGATGAGATGGTTACGTAGTGTCATCGACAGTGGCCATGGGTTTGGACGGACTCGGGGAGACAATAGTGGACAGGAGGCCTGGCATGTTGTGGCCCATGGGGTGGTGAAGAATCAGACATGTCTTAGTTATTGAACAACAAGAGAAAGAAAAGAAAAGAAAGAAAAGAAAGGAGGGAGGGAGGGAGGGAGGGAGGAAAGAAAGAGAGAGAGAGAGGGAGGGAGGGAGGGAGGAAGGAAGGAAGGAAGGAAGGAAGGAAGGAAGGAAGGAAGGAAGGAAGGAAGGAAGGAAGGAAGGAAGGAAGGAAGGAAGGAAGGAAGGAAGAGGAGAGATAAGGAAGAGAAACCAGTTCATATCACTATGTCCAACAAGACTGCAGTGCCATCAACCTTGGAGATAAAGGTGATATTATTCAAGGTTTGGTTTTTCAATTGGAAGAAAAAATGGTTGACCAAGTTGGGAGAAAGTGGAATTTGACATTCCCCTAAGCCTCAGAATTAATTGATTGAAACTTCCAGGAAAAAAAGTAAGGATCAGCTAAAGGAAAAACAGAATACCAATAGCAAGAGTTTTTTTTTGTATCTGTAGAAATAGGTAGATGTTTGAGCAGAAATCTGCAATGTGTGTGTCTTTGTGAGTGCATGAGAATGTGCGCTAATGAAATTCTTTATTGTCTCATATGTTTATGATTCTGTATAATTTGGGGAAAACTCATATAATTCCCACAGTTATTGTATATTTTGATTGCCTTCTTTTTAATATAATTTTTACTGTAGAAAAGTTTAACAGGATGAAAACAACACAAGTATTGGAAAAGAAACCAAGAAAATAAAAAGGAATAGTGAATAAGAAGGGAAAAAAGAAAGCAAGAAAAGATTATAAAGAGACAGTCTGCGCACTTTTGACAGGTGTTATAAATGCATTTATCTTTTACCCTCTTTTTCTAAGATTACATTATATAGTTTTTTTCTATAAGCTACCCTTTGTAATCCTTAAACCCATAAATCACAAGTAAATTTTTGAGCAGAAAGTCCATAAGGGGCTTCTGTTCCCTTAAAAATGTAAACAGATGATGAGAGAGAGAGAAAGAAAGAGGGCTAGGGGGGGGAACTTTCACTGATAGACATTCAATCGGTGCAATGTCTTGCATCCAGAAGTTGTGGGCGCTCCAACACTGGAGGTTGTCTGAAATGGTGTAGGTTTTCCTGCCTGAGCAGAGGGTTGGACTAGAAGACCTCCAAGGTCCCTTCCACCTCTGTTATTCTGTTAGAAAGTGAGAGATAATTGTTCTCTAATCAAACAAATTAATTTCCATTTCCGCTAGTTTGGTCATCTTCACCTACCATGTTTGGTATTTCAGGGTCTTCATAAATACATACTGTACATACATACATACATACATACATACATACATACATACATACATACATACATATATACTGTGTATATGTTCCATGGGTTGATTGCTCTCACTGTCAGAAAAGTTCTCATTTCTGAGTTGAATTTCTCCTTGATCAGTTTCCATCCATTATTCGTTGTCTGGCCTTCAGGTGCTTTGGATAATAGTTTGACCCCTTCCTCTCTGTGGCAGCCCCTCAAATATTGGAAGACTGCTATCATGTCACCCCTGGTCCTTCTTTTCATTAACCTAGACATACCCAGTTCCTGCAACCGTTCTTCATATGTTTTAGCCTCCAGTCCCCTGATCATCCTGGTTGCTCTTCTCTGCACTCTTTCTAGAGTCTCAACTTTTTTTTTTAATAGTTTGGCGACCAAAACTGGATGCAGTACTCTAGGTGTGGTCTTACTAAGGCTTTATAGAGTGGTGTTAGTACCTCACATGATCTGGATTGAATCCCCCATTTCCTATGTGGGGAGCATCATTCAAAAAAGTGTACAGTTGGCTTCATAGAAGAGAAGTCTGCACAGCAAGCTGGATCTAGTGCTACACGGAGCGGGGTTGCCAACTGTTTAATTGCGCAATGCACCCTGTCCAAGTGTGCTTCTTTTTGGCTGGCAGACACTCCACGGAAACATGCAGCAGGGATTCTTGAGGGGTGTCCCCGAGGGACCCCAGACGGGCCCTGCCCAGGGGAGCACAAAACAGAGATTTGTGTTGAGGCATCTTTGACAGGCAAAAAATAGCAGGAGTCGGCAAATCAGAGAGCAGAGAAGTGACAAATAAAAAGAGAATGCGGGAGCAGAAGTTCAAAAAGCATTTTGAAGATGTTAGTTGCACTGGATGGAAGGAAGGTTTTTTATATATATATAAGTGAAGCAGCATTCGGTTGATTTACACTTTAATTTATTCTGATCTCTCTCTCTCTCTCTCTCTCTCTCTCTCTCTCTCTCTCTCTCTCTCTCTCTCTCTCTCTCTCTCTCTCTCTCTCTCTCTCTCCTTTTCCCTGCCTCTCTCTCTCCTTTCCCTGCTTCTCCTTCCTCTCTCTCTTTCTTTCTCTCTCTCTCTCTCTCTCTCTCTCTCATTTTCCCTGCTTCTCCTTCTCTCTCTCCTTCTCTCTCTCTTTCTCTCCCTCTCTCTTTCTCTCTCACTCTCTCTCATTTTCCCTGCTTCTCCTTCTCTCTCTCCTTCTCTCTCTCTTTCTCTCCCTCTCTCTTTCTCTCTCTCTCCTCTCTCTCTCTCTCTCATTTTCCCCTCCTTCTCCATCTCCTTCTCCTTCTCTCTCTCTCTCTCTCTCTCTCTCTCTCTCTCTCTCTCTCTCTCTCCCTCTCCCTCTCCCTCTCCCTCTCCCCCTCTCTCTCTCTCGTGTGTGTGCATGTAGAAAAGATGCCCCATTTTAGTTGTGATCATCCTCCCACCTGGATCCAAAGTTTGCTTTGTATAGCTGTTAAACTATCTGAATTACTTCTGATCCAAACATTTACACCAGGGCACTGTCCAATGTCCAGCTGTCCACACACACACACACACACACACACACACATGCACGCATGCATGCATGCATACATACATGCATACATACAGTACATACAAATTGTGCATCTGCCTGTTTCCTTTCCTAGTTTCAAATACAGGCAGTTCGAAAAGCAAAGTTTCTTCTTCACACGTCTATCATTTACGATAGACTATGAAACCAGAGGCTGAGGAAAAAGAAAAGAATATTCCATCATGCCTTGCAGGCGCGTGAACAAAAATTCTAATTGCATGATTGAAAAATACAACAACGTTGCCTTTACTTTATACCCCACCCCATAATCTTAATACAGTTAGGGTTTTTTTTTTTAAAAAAAGACCAAGAGTCACATTAGAACTATCTACATACCTCTCCTGCTATTTCATGCATAAAATTATCACATTATAGTTAGAAAAAATGCCGGAGGACATATCTAAGCGGGATGCAATCACTTTGTGTCCTATCAAATTGCATTTCTGAAAGGTATCATCAATTTTATTAGAAGGCAAAAGGCTAATAGAAGCTAATCAGTGTTAATGCGGATAAAATTGCTTGTATTTTACCTTATAAAATAAGGAGACGAGGTGCGTTTGTGTAGGTGTGAGTGTAATACTTACTTTGCAACATGAGATGCAGAGGAACTGGAAGCCTCGAGAAATAAGTTATATTTTTTTTCTCCTTTTGTTTTCTTTTGCAAAAAATACTGTGGGAATTATGGTTCATCACACAGTCAGCTAGATGTTTAAGGTGGATTTGGCATTCTTGTCCACCTATCGAGTCCTTCCCGAGGACCTGAGATAGACAGATGTGGATATTTGATATCCCCTAGGTGTTTTTTTCAAGAGGCAATGGGTCTTTCTGGTTTTTCTCTGAAGACATTTCGCTTCCCATCCAAGAAGCTTCTTCAGTTCTGACAGGATAGTGGGGAATGGAAGGATTTATATTCCTTGCAGACAGCTGCTCATTTGTGGCCATTTGAAGGTTTATCTGCTCAGCTCAGAGCTGAAGTAGCTTCTTGGATGAGAAGTGAAACGTCTTCAAGAAAAAACAACAACAAGAAAATCCAGTTGCTTCCTGAAAAAGCACCTTTGGGACAACCATGACCTGGATGATGGAGAATCTCTTTTTTTAGCTAGACAATTTGGGATGAACACCCTTTGAATGGTGTGGGAGTAGGAATGGATTTCCAGAGGAAAAATTGCAGACTACAGGAATCATTTGTACCACTCAGGTGACCCTGAGGACACAGAGAAACATCAAAGTGCTTCTATGACCCTTTAAAAGGATGCAAATGACCAGCTGTCTGCAAGGAATATAAATCCTTCCATTCCCCACTATCCTATAAGAGCTTGAAGATGCTTCTTGCTACCAGTTCGGGCAATCCAGTCTGAAGCGGGAGGAACCCACCCCTGCATGGGATAGACAGATGTTGATGTTTGATGGTGTTAAAAAGATTGTCACAGGATGTAAGCTGTTCCAAGTCAAGCTGCCTTTTGCAATGGAGTGATAGGGATGTTATCAATGCTGATGGTGTTCAAGTGGTGTTGCAGATGTTTTGGGATTGCACCCAAGGCGCCTATCACTATTGGCATCAGTAGTAGTAGCAGAACTTCCTTAGCTTATTATAGTGTAGAATAATCAGATCTGACACACAAAGCTTTCTGTGCCTCAAATATTGATGTACACGGTCATATAATGGCATGCTTCACATCCCAGTTGAACCACAGAAGCTATTACATGAACATTATTTCCTAACTAAAGACACACACAGTCTTCTGCTTCGTGGAAAGAAGAGAACAAAATTTAAAAAAAAAAGGATGATAGAAGAGCTGTAGACTAGACTGGGAGGTAAAAACCCAAACAAAAGCTTTCCAAATCATTTCCATATTGCTAATAAGAAAACGGCAAGGCTATGTTTGCGAAGTCATCAGAAGTTGGGTTTGACTTGACTTATTTTTCTTTGAAAAACAAACAAACGGACAGGCCAACAAAGTGTACAGAGTTAAGAAGATGAACTTGATGACAAACTGCAACCATTGTTACCAAGGCAAAAGGGGCTGAATCAGAGGTGGATTCCTCCCGGTTCGGACTGATTCGCCCGAACCGGTAGTGACCCACTGGTGATGTCATGATGACATCACGGAACCAGTTCAGTTGGTGCCAGTCCATGGGCGCCGCCATCGTTTTTTTAGTTTTTTTTTAATTTTCTTTTAAGCATGTGCAGAAGCTGAGTTTCCGGCACTGTGCATGCGGTCACCATCTTGTTTTCGGCTTATTTTTTTATTTTTATTTTTATTTTATTTTTGATTTTTTTACATTTTTTTCTTCTGAGCATGTGCAGAAGCCGAGTTTCCAGCACTGTGCATGTGGTCGCCATCTTGTTTTCCACTTCTTCTTTTTTGGGGGGATTTTTCGGTACTGCGCATGCAGTGAATGGGATTTGGGGGTTCTCCAAACTGCACAGAATCTTAGCTAGAGGTTTCCCCAAACCCCTGCAAACCCCCAGCAGCCCACCCTTGGCTGCATCCAGTTTTGGTCACCACAATGTAAAAAGGATGTTGAGACTCTAGAAAGAGTGCAGAGAAGAGCAACAAAGATGATTAGGGGACTGGAAGCTAAAACATATGAAGAACGGTTGCAGGAACTGGGTATGTCTAGTTTAATGAAAAGGACGACTAGGGGAGACATGACAGCAGTCTTCCAATATTTGAGGGGCTGCCACAAAGAAGGTTGACATAGTAACCTATTCTCCAAAGCACCTGAAGGCAGAAGAAGAAGCAATGGATGGACACTAATCTAGAAGAGAAGCCAATGGAAGAAGAAGAAGAAGAAGAAGAAGAAGAAGAAGAAGAAGAAGAAGGAGGAGGAGGAGGAGGAGGAGGAGGAGGAGGAGGAGGAGGAGGAGGAGGAGGAGGAGGAGGAGGAGGAGGAGGAGGAGGAGGAGGAGGAGGAGGAGGAGGAAGAGGGCGGCAAGGGGAAGGGGAAGGGGAAGGAGAAGGAGGAGGAGGAGGAGGAGGAGGAGGAGAAGGAGAAGGAGAAGGAGAAGGAGGAGAAGAAGAAGAAGAAGAAGAAGAAGAAGAAGAAGAAGAAGAAGAAGAAGAAGAAGAAGAAGAAGAAGAAGAAGAAGAAGAAGAAGAAGAAGAAGAAGAAGAAGAAGAAGAAGAGCAACCAAGAAATAAGGAGAATTTTTCTGCCAATTAGAACAGTCAGTGGAACTAAAAAACTGTTTAGGTTGTGCCGAAGGCGACGTAGTTCTAAGCTTTCTAAGCCCAGGATTTCAAGTCTGGTTGCGTAAGGCATTCTGTTGCGAGTAGAGGAGTGGAGGACTCTTCTTGTAAAGTATCTCTGGACACTTTCTAATGTATTTATGTCCGATATGCGGTGTGGGTTCCAGACAGATGAGCTATATTCAAGGATTGGTCTGGCGAATGTTTTCTATGCTCTGGTTAGTAGTGTGATATTTCCGGAGAAGAAGCTACGTAAGATTAGGTTAACAACTCTTGAAGCCTTTTTGGTGATTTTGTTGCAGTGAGCTTTGGCACTTAGGTCATTTGATATTGCTCTGTGGACCAGCATTGGTCTGTTTGTGGCTGGACTTAATTGGGACAGTTCTGGGTTTTTGGTGAAAGGAATTGCTGGGGAATATTAATAAACCCACTAAACCACTGTTATATATGCGTGTGAGTGAGCAGGATAGCAAACCATGATAGAATCCAGGATTCCATATATAATTAAAGCTCTCCAGCCCATCCAAATGTTTTCAAAATGGACAATCGAAAGAGAGAGGTCTCTCATTTTGATAGGCAATGAGCGGTGAATGGAAAGGTGTTTTGCCACCTACCCTTTCCACTTCGTCTGATCTTTACAATTATGAGGCACATTTCTTTTGAGGCAATTATTAATGTCGCTGGCTTATTGGGTCTTTCTTTTTTTTATTGTTCTGGATAATTGTTTTCTATTAGGCTGCCTATTTAATCTGTGGAGGAGGGAGATTTTATGAGTCTCTGGCTTATTTTTTTTTAAAAGCTTCCCAATAAAGGGGAGTCAATTAGATTATGGAGCTATTATGGACCAGGAAGAAATAGAGGACAAAAGACAGAGTCTCACTGATGTGGAAGTTAAGTATTTATTTCCAGAGAGAATAGGGAGATTTGGGGCAGATAGGGAGATTTGAGAAGCATCACTTCCTAGATCAGAGGTTCTCAACCTTCCTAATGCCGTGACCCTTTAATACAGTTCCTCATTTGTGGTGACCCGCAACCATAAAATAATAAAATTGAGAAACTCAGGGGTGGGTTTTAACTTACCTCGCTACTGGTTTGCTTCCTCCTGCGCTGCATGGCCGTGCCTCGTGGCCGTGCGTGCGCTTTGCGCGCGTATGCATGCACAGTGCCAATTTTTTAAAAAAAAATGGCAAAAAAGGAGCCAAAAACAAGATGGCGACGCATGCGCAGTGCCGGAAATTCGGTTTCTGTGCATGCTCAGAAGTTCCCATGATACAGATTTTTTTTTTTGCAGTAGTCTATTTGCATGTGGGTGGACCACCCTGGAGACTGATAGAGGAGCGGTGTCTCAGTTCCTAAGACCATCGGAAATATGTGCTTTCCGGTGGTCTTAGGCGACCCCTGTGAAAGGGTCGTTCGACCCCCAAAGAGGTCGTGACCCACAGGTTGAGAACCGCTGTCCTAGACTATAGCGTCCAGCCCCAAAGACTGCCATTCTCCTTCAGGACACCCTCCTCCCTTGATCCAAAGGCACAGATATTGTGCAAATAGTTGCTGTGATAGGCAATCACTCTGTCTCCTCTTTTAAATTAAGGAGTTGGTAACAAAGAAAGTGATTAGAAGCAGAGAAGTGATGAATACTAATTGAAAAGAAAAAGAAAGGGAGGGAGGGAGGGAGAGAGAGAGAGAGAGAGAGAGAGGAAGGAAGGAAGGAAGGAAGGAAGGAAGGAAGGAAGGAAGGAAGGAAGGAAGGAAGGAAGGAAGAGAAGGAAGGATGGAAGGAAGGAAGGAAGGAAGAGAAGGAAGGATATGAGGGAAAAGGAAGGGAGGAAGGAAACAGAAAGGAAGGAAGGAAGGAAAAAGAAAGAAACAAAGAAAGGGATGGGATGAGAGAAGGAATGGAGGGAGGGAGGAGAAAGAAAGAGAAACAGAAAAAGGGATGGGATGGGATCAGGGAAGGAAGGAAGGAAGGAAGGAAGGAAGGAAGGATGGATGGAAGGAAGGAAGGTAGGAAGGAAGGAAGGAAGGATATGAGGGAAAAGGAAGGAAGGAAGGAAAAAGAAAGAAACAAAGAAAGGGATGGGATGAGAGAAGGAATGGAGGGAGGGAGGGAGGGAGGGAGGAGAAAGAAAGAGAAACAGAAAAAGGGATGGGATCAGGGAAGGAAGGAAGGAAGGAAGGAAGGAAGGAAGGAAGGAAGGAAGGAAGGAAGGAAGGAAGGAAGGAAGGAAGGGGATTAGAGAAGGGAGGGAGGGTGGGAGGGAGGGAGGAGAAAGAAAGAGAAAGAGATAAAGGGAAGGGATGAGGGAAGGAAGGAAGGAAAAAGGAAGGAAGGAAGGAAGGAAGGATGGATGGATGGATGGATGGAAGGAGATGAAGAAAAAGGAAGGAAGGAAGGAAGGAAGGAAAAAGGAAGGAAGGAAGGAAGGAAGGAAGGAAGGAAGGAAGGAAGGAAGGAAGGAAGGAAGGAAGGAAAAAGAAACAAAGAAACAAACAAAGAAACAAAGAAAGAAAGGAATGGGATGAGAGAAGGAAGGGAGGGAGGGAGGAGAAAGAAAGAGAAAGAGATAAAGGGAAGGGATGTGGGAAGGAAGGAAGGAAGGAAGGAAGGAAGGAAGGAAGGAAGGAAGGAAGGAAGGAAGGAAGGAAGGAAGGAAGGAATGATGTTGACGTTGAAAGTGAGTAACTTGAAATTACCTTTATTACCATCTCTCAGGATCTTCTGGAGTTTTCTCCATCATCTTCCTCTTCCATCTCCATCCTCTTCTCTTCATCCTTCTCTTTCCCCTTTCCTTCCCCTTCATTGCCTTTTTCATTCAAAATACGTGTCCCCTTTGTGAACTCAGCTACAAATTGACATGATACTTACTTCCTGATTTAATAGGCATATTACACCTCGATTATCCAATTACCTGTTCTTTTAAAAAAAAAAACCTAACACCCCCACATCTTGATTATCCAATTATCTGTTTAAAAAGAAAAGGCCATAATACAGAATGAAAAGAAAGGTAAAAAACAAGAGAGATGGAAAATATTAATATCCAATCAAAGCTCTTTTTTTTTTCTTTTTAGTATTTATTCTGAAGAGTATTCTGGACAGCTAATCTCCATTTCTGGTGGATTGAAACAGAGGCAAATAAACTTTTGTGATAAGAAGTATTTCATTGGCTGATTTGGTTTGCCATAAGCCATGAGAAATCATGCTCCTACATATCTGGAAGTTTACCTCAGTTTTGCAACCAAAATTGGGAGAATGATGAAAGTTAGAAAGAATAGGAGATAAGCGCACACAGATTGTAATAATGATGAGATGAGCCACATCATTATAAATTCATAGAGCCGAGGTGGCGCAGCGGTTAGAGAGCAGTACTGCAGGCTACTGATCATTTGAGTTCAGCTGTTCAAATCTCACCGGCTCAGGGTTGACTCCATCCAGCCTTCCATCCTTCTGAGGTAGGTAAAATGAGGACCGAGATTGTTGGGGGCAATGTAAATATATACATTGCTTAATGGTGTAAACCGCTTAGAGAGTGCTTGCACTATGAGGCGGTATATAAATATCACTAATAAATAAAATAAATAAATAGAATAAATGGACAACCATTTGTCTGAAGTAGTGTAGGGTTTCCTGCCTAAGCAGGGGGTTGGACTAGAAGACATCCAAGGTCTTTTCCAAAGTTGCTGTTGTTTTGGTTGTTGTTGTTGTTATTGTTATTGTTATTGTTATTGTTATTATTATTGTTATTATTATTATTATTATTATTATTATTATTATTATTATTATTATTATTATTATTATTATTATTATTATTATTATTATTATTATTATTATTATTATACAATTGTATCACAGCGGCCAGTTGTTTCGCCGGATTTGGCATTGATTACTAGTCGAGCCCCACCCAGGGGCCTAGGAAGTCGTAATGTATTTTCGAAGTATATGTGCAGAACCGAGCAGTGCGGCTTTCTGCATTTGACTGATGGTGATTTTGTCAATTTTGAGCTGTTTTAAATGTAATTCCAGTGCTTTTGGGATAGCACCCAGTGTTCCAATCACCACTGGAATTACCACTGCTGGTTTGTGCCATAATCGTTGGATTTCGATTTTTAAGTCCTGGTATTTTGCGATTTTTTCGTGTTCCTTTTCATCGACCTTGCTATCTCCTGGTATTGCAATGTCAATTATAGTCACCTTGTTGTTCTCGACCAGCGTGATGTCTGGTGTATTATGCGCCAGTACCTTGTCTGTTTGTATACGAAAATCCCACAAGATCTTGACCATCTGATTTTCAGTGACTTTTTCAGGCTTGTGTTCCCACCAGTTTGTAGCAGTTATTATTATTATTATTATTATTATTATTATTATTATTATTATTATTATTATTATTATTATTATTATTATTATTATTATTATTATTATTATTATTATTATTATTATTATTATTATTATTAAATGGATTAGAAGGGATGTTCAACATCTTCTAATCCAACCTTTCTCAAATTTGGCAACTTTAAGATGCGTGGACTACAATTCCAGGCTGGTTTGGGAATTCTGGGAGGTAAAGTCCACACATCTTAAAGTCGCCAAGTTTGAGAAACACAGATCTAATCCAAACAAAACCTGTTGGTTTACAACATGGATTTGGGGATACTGAAGAGCATTACTGCACATGTTGTCAAGGGAAGAGAAAGAGGAAAAAAGAAAGAAGCAACAAAGAAGAGCTGCAAAGCAAGTCAAGGCCAGAAAATGTTAATCTTGACGGATATCATAGAAAAGTAGAGTTGAAAGGGACCTTGGAGGTCTTCAAGTCTAAACCCCTGTTCACATATACCAGTGATGGCAAACCTTTTTTGGTTCGCGTGCCAAAAGGGTGTGTGTGCACGCGCTAGCGTGCGCACACGAGCTGAGATAGCGCAGTGGTTAAAAGCAGCATTGCGACCTTCAGCTGATTGCTAGTTCAGCAGTCCAGCTGTTCGAATCTCACTAGGCTCAAGGTTGACTCAGCCTTCCATCCTTCCGAGGTGGGTAAAATGAGGACCCAGATTGTTGGGGGCAATATGCTGAACTCTGTAAACCGCTTAGAGAGGGCTGTAAAGCACTATGAAGCGGTATATAAGTCTAAGTGCTATAGTGCTATTGCTACACCCATTCCCTCCCCCCCACGCATGTGCACAACCCCCCCATGCTGCCCCCTGCGCTTGCGCACACACCCCCACCCCCGCACAAAGGCCTTACTGGGTCGGTGAAAAATGGCAAAACGGGCAAAACGGAAGTTTGGAAAACACACTTCCGGTTTGCCCGTTGGGCTGTTTTTCTCATTCTGGGGCTTCAGGAAGCTTCCCTGAACCCTCCAGAGTGCGAAAAACAGCCCAACGGCAAACCGGAAGTGCGTTTTCCTGAACTTCCGGTTTGCCCGTGAAGCTGAAATAGGGCAACGCCTCGCGTGCCCTCCGATATGGCTACGCGTGCCACCTGTGGCACGCTTGCCATAGGTTCGCCATCACTGCCCTATACCATTTCAGGCAAATGGTTGTCCAGTCTCTTTATGAAAACTTCCAGTGATGTAGCACCCACAACTTCTGAAGGCAAGCTGTTCCATTGGTCGATTGCGCTCACTGTTAGGAAATTTCTCATTGCTTCTCTCCTTGATTAGTTTCCATCCATTGCTTCTTGTCTTTCCTTTTGGTGCTTTGGAAAATAGTTTTACCCACTCATCTTTGTAGGAGCCCCTCAAATATTGAAAGCCTGCTATCATGTCACCCCTAGTCCTTCTTTTCTCTGGACTAGATACACCCAATGCCTGAGCTGTTCTTCATATGTTTTAGCCTCCAGTCCTCTTATCATTCTTGTTGCTCTTCTCTGCACTCTTTCCAGAGTCTCAACATCTTTTTAATATTGCTGGATACAATATTCCAAGTGTGGATAGAACTGGATACAATATTCCAAGTGTGGTCTTACTTAAGGCCTTGCAAAGTGGTACTAGAACTTCACGTGATCTAGATTCTATCCCTCTGTTAATCCCTCTCTACTGTAAGCCATCCAGACTTACATACAAAGAGGAAGTCCTCTACTTATGACGACAGTTGGGAACCAGAATTTCCATTGCTAAGAAAAGCTTGTTGTTAAATGAATCCAATTTTACCATTTTTTTTTGCCATGGATGTTAAATGAATCGTGCAATTGTTAAGTGAATCACGTGGCTGTTAAGTGAATGGAGGTTCTTTCTTTGACTTTGAGGAAGAACATGGTACAAAAGTGGATAAAACCAAGCACCACCTGAGGCACCAAATCATCTCTTTATGATCCTTTCTTCACAGAACCACCATTGCTCTGAGTTCTTTTGTACATTTCCCCCATCATTTTAAGGCAAGAAATCATGGCAGCTAATGCCCATCTCCATTAAAGAATAGCAATAGCACTTAGACTTATATACCGCTTCATAGTGCTTTCCAGCCCTCTCTAAGCGGTTTACAGAGTTCAGCATATTGCCCCCAACAATCTGGGTCCTCATTTTACTGACCTCAGAAGGATGGAAGGCTGAGTCAACCTTGAGCCGGTGAGATTTGAACAGCTGAACTGCTGAACTAGTAGTAGCCTGCAGTGCTGCATTTAACCACTGCGCCACCTCGGCGCAGACCTCCCAAACTCTCCTTCCAAACCAGCACCATCCATTTCTCACAAGTGACCAACTCATGGTTCTCAGTCCTCCAATGCAACTACCAACCACTTAAACATCTACAAGATGTTTCTTAAACATGAAACATCTCCAAGAAAACCACCAGGCTCAGAAGGCAACAAGGACCCCACAGTCCTACTACTACTACTACTACTACTAGCAATAGCACTTAGACTTATATACACTTCATAGTGCTTTTACAGCCCTCTCTAAGCAGTTTACAGAGTCAGCATATTGCTCCCAACAATCTGGGTCCTCATTTTACCGACCTCGGAAGGATGGAAGGCTGAGTCAACCTTGAGCCTGGTGAGATTCGATCGGCCAAACTGCTGGCAGCCGGTGATCAGCAGAAGTAGCCTGCAGTACTGCACTCTCACCACTGCGCCACTGTGGCTCTACTACTCCCAAACCCCACTCCGTTCTAGCACTGATGGGTAATGAAATATCTGCAAGAAAACCAACGAACTCAGAAAGCACCAAGGATCCCATAGTCCTCCTCCTCCTCCTCCCAAACCCAACTCCCTTCTAGCGCTGAGGATTTTACCTGGTTGGGTCATGAAACATCTGCCAGAAAATCACCAGGTTCAGAGAGCATCAAGGACCCCACACTTAAAACACACTTCTGACAGTGAGAACAATCAACCAATGGAACAGCTTACCTTCGGAAGTTGTAGGAGCGTCATCACTTGAGACTTTCAAGAACAGATTGGACTGCCATTTGTCAGAAATGGTGTAGGGTCTTCTGCTTGAGCGGGGGGGGGGGGGGTTGGACTAGATGACCTATAAGGTCCCTTCCAACTCTGTTAATCTGTAAAACTTCTCTCCTTGTCTAGTAGCATGTAGTAAATACTGAATCTTTGAGTAGCAACTCCAGAACTTATTCTCGTTCCACATCTCTGTCTTTCGCCAAATCCTACTCAAGAGTTTTCAATCCAACTTCAATTCCTCAACCCAAACCACATCCCACCACACTTACACCGTTTGCAACTCTTCCTTTCCCTTTGAACAATGAATCAACTTGCCATTTTGATCAACAGCTTCTAAGGTTTCTCAGAAGCTTTGGAGCAGAAGGAAGGTCTCAGAAACATTCAGTTTTGATGATTACCTGCTGTGGCTGTTGAGGCCTTCTTCTGCCAGTTACTGCCATTCCCCCACCCCCCAGGGAGTGCACATCACTTTCCCTTGATTGGCATGCAAAATCCTTCACTAAGCAATGTGTTAGGGCTGATGCAAATCACCATTGAACTGTCGCTTTGATTACATAGCCTTCTGTCAATATGATTAAGCCAACTTGACATTTGAAAGGTAATGGATGATTTTTGAAGGTTGGGGAGTAAATTGTGCAACTGGTTGGACCAAAATGCACTGGACAATGAGTCAATTATTTATACCTGATGGTTTTGTATTTCAATTGTGGCCAGACATATTGAAACAAAATCAGAGGAAAATTAGCACTTCTCAACCTATTGAATCAAGATCTCATGAAGTATTAGTACCGCTCTATAAGTAGAGCTTATACTCTATTAGTAAGACCACACTTAGAATATTGCATCCAATTTTGGTCACCATAATATATATTTAAAAAATGTTGAGACTCTGGAAAGTGTACAGAAAAGAGCAACAAAGAATGTTTAGGGACTGGAGGCTAAAACAAGAAGAATGACTGCAAGAATTGGGTATGTCTAGTCTAGTGAAAAAAAGGACTAGGGTTGACATGATAGCATTCTTCCAATATTTGAAGTCCTGCCACAAAGAAGAGGGAAGTCAACTTACCATATTTTTGGAGTATAAGACGCACCTTTTTCCTCCCTAAAAGTGGCTGAAAATTTGGGTGCGTCTTATACTTCAAATGTAGCTTTTTTTTCCAGCCCTAACTAGGTGCTAACAGATCTTCCCAGCTCTTACCTTGCAGGCTTTTTCATTGTTACTCTCTCCAAAGAATGTTTTTCCAGCCCTAAGTCTTTGGAGAATTTTTTTCATTGCTCTACTTGCTCCGAATAAGTTTTTTTCTAGCCCTAACCAGGTGCTAACTATCTTCCCAGCTCTTACCAGCTTGCAGGCTCTTTCATTGTTACTCTCTCAGAAGGAAGTTTTTTTAAGTCCTAACCAGGGGATAAAATAATGTGCTGAAGCTGCTCCGAATAAGTTTTTTTCTAGCCCTAACTAGGTGCTAACGATCTTCCCAGCTCTTACTGGCTTGCATGCTCTTTCATTGTTACTCTCTCAGAAGAAGGTTTTTTTAAGTCCTAACCGGGGGATAAAATAATGTGCTGAAGCTGAACAGACTAAGGACTCTAGCCAGATGAATACCTGGTAGGCAGATTGTTTTCCCCTATTTTCCTCCCCAAAAACTAAGGTGCGTCTTATACTCCGGTGCATCTTATACTCCGAAAAATACGGTATTTTCCAAAACACCAGAAGGCAAGATAGGAAGCAATGGATGGAAAATAATCAATAAGAGATCCAACCTAGAACTAAAGAGAAATTTTCTTGCGGCTCAGGGCTTAGATGAGATGGAAGTATTTAAAGCAGAGAACTTCTAACTGTGTGTAAATATTAACACATGGAAAGAAAACTTGTGTGTTTTTGTTTGATGGCCTGCTGGGGATTATTTTTCTCTTTCCTTTTCAAAGCGAGGAATTTTATATTATACATCAAATACTCCTGAGCAATGCAATGAGATGTTGAATATGCAAGGGAATGGCTTAAAATCAGACACCTTTGCAGACTCAGTAAAGCAGTCCAGAAAGTTTCAGGAACCCACCAGATCAATGTTCACCATTAACATGAACTCTGGAGCCCAGCAGACTATTCAACAATGACCTGAGGTTTTGTTTCATCTGAATGATTTGGAAGAGTTGTTCCTGGTTTGTTCCTTGATGTCTGTTGGGTTTCTTAGATCTGAAGCTACTCAAATAAATTTCAGCAGATGTGTATGTGTCTGCATGTAAATGTGTAAGGCAGTGGTGGCCAACCTTAAGCATACCATCCGCCAAATTTTTTCACAGACGAGTTCCGATCCGCCATTTATTATTTATTTATTTTTTTGGTCGTTTTTGTATGCCGCCCCACTCCCGTAGGACTCAGGGCGGCCATACAACTTTCTTTCTTTCTTTCTTTCTTTCTTTCTTTCTTTCTTTCTTTCTTTCTTTCTTTCTTTCTTTCTTTCTTTCTTTCTTTCTCAAAATTTTTTATTTTCTCCATCACAAAAGTCAGTATCTTATTCAACACTTGCCTCATCAGTCATCAGTCTGTTCTACTTTATTCCATTACACTCCCCTCTTTCTATCTCCAACTTCTCCTCCTACTTTCTAACTCCTTCCCTCCTCCTCAACCCTCTCTACACCTTCTCTTCCTCCCCTTCTACTTCCTCTTTCACTTTCTTTGCCTTTCCTTGAGTGCTTTTATACTAAACTCATTTTATATTTGACAGACTGATGCTAATCTCAATTTTAAACTAATCATATCTCTTTTTTAAAAAAAACATCATTATAGTTATATTATTATTTTTTTATGTTATACTCTCTTCTAGGTACATGCTGCTATTTCCATCTTACCTCCCCCCAAAAAGAAAAAAAATCTAATTTCTAGTTTTGTCATCTGGGATACGCACCAGTTAATTCCAAATTTCCATCCAAATTGATCACTATTCGCTTAACTTTCCAAGATAGTTACTGTCTCCTGCTTCTTAATTTTAAGCCAAATTGCTTCCTTTAATTCTTTAATCTCTTTATTAATTGCTTCTGTTTTTTATCCTTTGTTCTATCAAAAAACTAAATGCCCAATTATTCTTTTAATTTCTCATATTAATCATCAAAATTCTGTCTAATTTTATCCACTCTATAAATATTGAACAAGTAGTAAAGAAAAAGGAAAATATAAAAAGGAAAGGAAAAAATCCAAATCAATTAACTTATCAACTCTCAGCTTAATAAATTTTAAAGTAATTAACATTCATAATATTTCCTGTTCATTATTTAATATTTAAGTAATTTCCCTTAAATTCTAGTGATATTTATTCCATATTTCTCTTATTGTCATTGTTTTATCCACATTATTCCAAAAGATTCAACATTATAAATCTTTATAAAAAGAACAAAAGAGAGAAGAAAAAAAATAATCATAGAATTTCTAACGAGTTATATTACTTATACACAATCATAATATATCGTTTCATTTACTAATCATCAAAATTCTTTCTAAATTTATTCAATTGCATATTCAACTCTTAAAATAATACATTTTCCCCCTTTAAGATTTTTCATTTGAACAAATTTCATATGTGAAAAAATAAATTGAAATGAAAAAAATACACAATCATAATACATCTTTTGAGCTCTAATACTTATATTTATCATTCATACTTCTCATCTTAATTAACTTTGTTATATCTAAAATATCAAATCTTTTAATTTGTTAAACAATATTAATCTGTATATTAAAAAAACTGAAATTTTTTTTTACTCTTAATAAGATAATTTTAAATTTAAAAAAACATTTCCATAATATTCCAATATCATCATCCATTCCCTTTTAGTTTCTCAACTACTTCGTTTTTATATATATATTTCCTCCACCCCATCTGCTTAAATTTTTTTTATCTTTCTTTTAATTTTGTACCAATAAGTTTCTTTCTTTCTTTCTTTCTTTTTCTTTCTTTCTTTCTTTCTTTCTTTCTTTCTTCCTTCCTTCCTTCCTTCCTTCTTTCGTCTTTCTTCTTTCCTAACATCTTTTTCTTTCTTTCTGTCTTCCTGCCTTCCTAACTTCTCTCTCTCTCTCTCTGTCTGTCTGTCTTCTTTCTTCTTCTTCTTCTTCCTTCCTTCCTAACTTCTTTCTTTCTTCTCCTTCCTTCCTTCCTTCCTTCCTTCCTTCCTTCCTTCCTTCCTTCCTTCCTTCCTTCCTTCCTTCCTTCCTTCCTTCCTTCCTTCCTGGTTGTGGAGAGGGGCTGGCTGAAGAAGATCCAGCGGCCAACCTACCGAGGCTCCTGGAAGACGGGCAGCCGTCAGCCCAGCCGGGGGAGGAGGAGGAGGAGGAGAAAGGTGGCGATTTAGCCCATCAAGCGCACTCCGCTCGGCGGCTCTCAGACGGGACGGCAGCGTGCGCGGAAGGAATGCCGGAGGACGGCGGCGAGCGCACGGGGCTCTCCAGGCAGCGGCAGGTGACAGCGGGCGCCTGCCGAGTCCTCTCACGGGCAGCCGCGACGACCCTGCCTCCGCTGAGGAGGAGGGGGAAAGGGAAGCGCTCCCACAGAGCGTCCCGACTGCAAGTTATCGTCGCCCGTCCTGCCCAAGCGGCCGCACGACGTGACCCCGGAGCCGGATGTGCGCAAGGGCAGGAAGAGAGAGAAAAAGAAAGAAAAGGTGACTCTGTTTTAGCGAACGAAAGTGATTCGGACTGCGGCGCAGAGGCGCACGGTGAGCGGGGCGAGAAGCGCGGGGATGGCAATGGTGCCATTGCCATCCTCGCGCCTCTCGCCCCGCTCGCCGGGCACCTCTGCGCCGCGGTCCGAATCACTTTCGTTCGCTAAAACAGAGTCACCTTTTCTTTCTTTCTTTTTTTGGTGGTCATCATTGATTGATTGGTTTATTTAGGTGGGAGAATAGCAAGACCACAAGGAGATGCCGAAGGACGCAGGGCACGTTCCCAGCTGCAGCTGCAACACGGCACTGGTGCAAGGCTGCGGTTTCAACACACAAAGCGCCTCGAGGACACGGGCGGCCTCAACAGAGGAACACGGCAGGCTTTGACACACACACACACACACACGCACGCACGCACGCACACACACGCGCGCACACAAAAATAGGGAGCCGCGTTTCTTTCGCCCCCAGCCCTGCTGCTCCGTCTTCCGCAGGGGTCTCCGTTCCAGCCGCTGGCGAAAGCCTGCCCGACCTTTTCTTTCTTTTTCTCTCTCTTCCTGCCCTTGCGCACATCCGGTTCCGGGGTCGCATTGCGCGGCCGCTTGGGCAGGACGGGCGACGATAACTTGCAGTCGGGACGCTCTGTGGGAGCGCTTCCCTTTCCCCCTCCTCCTCGGCAGAGGTAGGGTCAGCGCGGCTGCCCGTGAGAGGACTCGGCCAGCACCCGCTGTCACCTGCCGCTGCCTGGAGAGCCCCGTGCGCTCGGCGCCGTCCTCCGGCATTCCTTCCGCGCGCGCTGCCGTCCCGCTTGCTGGGCAGAAAAGCTTCACCTTTTCTGTCCGTTGGATGATTGCAATGCGCCACTTGCAATCATCCAATGCGCCACGTTTGGCGCATGCGCCACGGTTTGGCCACCCCTGGTGTAAGGGATACCAAAAATGAAACTACAGAAATATATGCCCATACAACTCAGACATACAAGCTAACTGGACACCACAGACTAATCAAGGATCCACCAAGAACTCTCCCACCAAACTGATGGGGCAAATTAACAATATATAAACAGAGAGCAAACCCCATGCCCTTCTAGCACTGATGATGTTGCCTAGTTGGGTCAGTAGCAATAGCAATAGCAATAGCACTTAGACTTATATACTGCTTCATAGTGCTTTACAGCCCTCTCTAAGCGGTTTACGGAGTTCAGCATATTGCCCCCAACAATCTGGGTCAGGGGTGAAATCCTCCCGGTTCGCCCGGGCCAGTCCTTTGGCGTATAGCCGATGGAACTGGCAGCGGTCGCGGCGCGGAGCTTCTCCCGCCCGCTTTCCCGGCTTTCCCGGCCCGGCTGAACACAATCATTCGGGTTATTTTTCCCTCTGTGCATGCGCGCGCATGCACAGAGGGAAAAATAACCCGAATGATTGTGTTCAGCCGGGCCGGGAAAGCCGGGAAAGTGGGTGGGAGAAGCTCCGCGCCGCGACCGCCGCCAGTTCCATCGGCTATACGCCGAAGGACTGGCCCGGGCGAACCGGGAGGATTTCACCCCTGATCTGGGTCCTCATTTTACCGACCTCAGAAGGATGGAAGGCTGAGTCAACCTTGAGCCTGGTGAGATTTCAACAGCTGAACTGCTGAACTGCAGTGCTGCATTTTAACCACTGCGCCACCTCAGCTCTTAGTAATCATCTGCAAGGAAACAACCAAGCTCAGAGAGCATCAAGGACCCCACAGTCCTCCTCCTCCTCCTCCCCCTCAAACCCCACATCCTTCTAGCACTAATGATATTGCCTAGTTGGGCCAGGAACTTCCTGCAAGAAAACTACCAAGCTCAGAGAGTATCAAGGACTCCAGAGTTCTTCTCCTCACAGTCCTTCTCCTTCTCCTTCTCCTTCTCCTTCTCCTTCTCCTTCTCCTTCTCCTTCTCCTCCTCCTCCTCCTCCTCCTCCTCCACCACCACCACCTTCTCTTCTGTTGTGGCCCGCCAGCAGCCAGTGGAGCTGGCAGCAGATTTGGACAGTGAGGAGTTGGGGAGGAACTTGGGCCAATCCTGGTGTCTGGAGAAGAATCTGATGAGTGCTCTGTGTTGGAGGCAGAGATAGGGCCAGGGCCGTATGACAGTTATCAGCTGCCTTTGGAGTCAGACATCAATGAGGCAGATGAACAGCTGGAGCCTGTTCCTAGTGTGCGCATGCGCAGAGTTGCCAAATGAAGGGAACAGCTAAGGAATAAGGGTTGACTTGGGAATAAGGCCACAGGTGGATGATGAATGGCCCCTCCCATAGGGAATAAAAGAGGAGCGAAAGGGGAGTGGAGTTTGCAGGAGACAATTACTTCATTCCTGCATTCTTGCCAAGTATTGCGGCGTCTGAAAGATATCGGCCTGGCCACTCTCCAAGTCTGATAACGGTCGGTAATTGTGAACTATCTTGAAAGACTGTGGGAGAGGAAAGACTTTGCTGGAGAGGAATTCACTGTATATTAAATAAAAGAGGTTTTATCGGGGTGAGGAGTCTGCTTCATGGTTTGGGAAAGCCTAAGTCAAAACATCCTACTCCTCCTCTCACCCCATGTCCTTTTTTGCACTGATGATGTTCCCAGTTGGTTGACAAAATGTCTGGTCCCCACTGTTCATCCCGGAGCTACAAACATTTTTCTTCCATCAGTACAAAAATATATAGCTGTGTGTGTTCTTATCCTTGACTCTCCTTTGTTGTAAAACTCGATTGTTTTGAAAGATGATGGGGTACCACTTTTAATGTACAAGCCTACATGGCATTTCTAACTGTACTGCCTCTCTCTCCCATGATTCTTCTCCCTCCGCCTCTCACTACTCTTCGGAGAAACACAGAAACACATGAAATGGTATCTTGAGATCGGGTTGGACTTTGATGTGACTAAGAGCAGAACTTGAGAAAGTTGTCTTGAGGTAGAGAAGAGAAGGTCTAAGAAGGCAGAATCGGGAAGCCAGAGAGAAAAATCCATTAAAGCCTTCCTGAAGTAGGGTGCATCTCTCAAGACGGGGAGGACCATCAGAGTCAGGAGCTTTTGAAAGAGGCAAAGTAGAAAGGAGATCTTAAAAAAAAGTATTAGGAGGAGAAACAAAAAAAAGGAGAAGCTCTGGGCATGGGTATGAAACTTCAAAGACTATGGATGATGAAAGAGGCTTTAAGACATTGTAAGAGATAAATGCAACAAACAAAAATTATCTCAGAAGGTTTATGGGTAAGACAGACCCAAGACGTAATGGTAGCATGAATTTTTCCAAGAGACAGAAATGATGGAACTTAAAAAAAAGAAAAAAGAAAATGATGAGTAAGGATACTAATTGAGGAGAGGGAAGAAAACGGCCTAAAATTAAGAGGTATAAGAGATAACGAATGTTCTTTGAAGTTAAGCCATAGCGATTAATTTGGAAGAAAGCTGAAAATTAGAGGTGGTAGACCCAGGCATTTAAATAGGAGGAAGGAGGCAGCATTAGAATAATAGTAGATATACCTCGTAGAATGTATTCAATATATAAGTATAGATAAAGGGAAAGATACAAGGTTAAGAAATAGCTCTGATGTTGGAATGAAGTTAGGGTTTCTGAATTGCTAGTCAGCTAACCATAGAATGGATTACGAGTAGATGTACTCAGGGAAGGATAAGAGGGAGGAAGAGGAAGTAGGAAGGAAGGGGAGAGAGAGAGGAGGGAAGTAGGAAAGAGGGAGAGAGGGAGGAAGAAGGTAGAGGGGAGAGAGGGAGACAGAGGGAGGGGAGTAGTATGAAACATAGAAGGAAAGAAGACTGGAGATAAAAGTATAAAGGGAGAAACTAAGGAGATATGTCTATGATATTATGAATATAATAGAAATTTATCGCTATGGATGTTTTGATGATACGTATATATATTTGTGTATGTTAGGTGAAAAAATTAAAGAAAATTAATTTTACAGAATTTCTCCAAGATACATCAGCCATAGGTGTTGAACCCGAGGCTGCATGTGGCCCAAGCGATAAGATCTCAAATAAACCAAACATCTTAAATATTGGCTCTGATGCCATTATGATGCTTACGCTTCAGAGGTGGCATGTATGGAAGGCCACGCACATGTGCAGAAGGTGCGCGCGCAACCGAAGCGAGTGTGTGTGCGTGCGCACGTGCTCACATATGCGAAGTGGTAGGGAAAATAAGTGCATTTTGTTTATTTATTTATTTATTTCTACGCTCTTATAGACCGCCCAATCCCGTAGGACTCAGGGCGGCGTACAACATGGATAAGAAACGTACATTAAAAGCAATAATAACAATTTAAAATGACACAATATAAAAACATTAACAAAACACCATTCTTGGGGGAATCTGATCTCCTTGTTCACCCTGCCTGTCGGAAGAGCCATGTTTTCACGGCTTTACGGAAGGCCAGTAGAGTGGGGGTGGTCCGGATCTCTGGTGGGAGTTGGTTCCAGAGGGACGGGGCTCCCACAGAGAAGGCCCTCCCCCGCGGCCCCGCCAACTGACATTGTTTGGCTGACGGGACCCGGAGGAGGCCCTCTCTGTGGGACCTAACTGGTCGTAGGGAGGTATGTGGTAGGATGCGGTCCCGAAGGTAACCTGGCCCTGAGCCTTGTAGGGCTTTAAAGGTCAAAACCAACACCACCTCTGTTATGCTTATACTAAATATTTCTTTTATAGGCTATCAGATTTGGCTATAAAATTGTGGGAGACCACGAGACGCAGCAAGAGAGAGATTTCACTGGCATTCAGTGGTGCTCCAGATGTTTGCAGACCAGATGGAAATAATGGAGCTTTCCTTAACTTTAGAAGTGCCGAGGATTGAAGGCATCGAGAAACTTTTCCCTGCAGCTGTCATCTTTATTTTTCCCCGCCAAAGGATTTGCTTCTTCTGTTTTCTGTTTCCACTGTTTTATTATAGATCCTGGAGTCCCGCAAAATTACAAATTAACTTTATGTAAGAAAAACAAAGGGGAAAAAATATAGTGTTTTTTAAAACACATAACCATACACCTGCAGTCATAGTGACCGCAACAGTTTTCCAAAATGTTTGGAACACCCCTATTTTTAGAAATGGACCGTTCCGGCTGCGAATAGCTTTTTTTTTTTTTTTTTTAAATAATCTTTATTAATTATATAAAAAAGACAAACAAACATCCAAACAAACATAAAAACGTGTATAAACATATGTATATATAATTAGAGTAAGAAATATCTTTGAATATAGAAAACATTGAACATTGAACATACATGTCAACCATCTCGTCGACGCTATCCTTTTACAGCCTAGTGATACAAAAAATATTTACATCATTATCTTTCTTATATCTTCCAATATTTCCCTTATTCTTTTCTGTTATTATATTATGTTCAGTCTATTATCATTACAATAAAACAATTTTCCCTTTTTCAACAATGGTTCTTTTGTTCAGCTTGATTAATATTTTATAACCTTGTAAAATTGTATACATTCTGATATTTTGTTCCGGTCTTTGCGAAAAAGTAGAGATTTGTTATTATTTATACTGTCTGAGATCATAACTCATAATGTGTCTAAGATCATGACATATAGTTATAGCAATTTTTGATATTTATTTTGGTTAAGCCAGTTATACCACCTGTCCCAAGTTTTATAGAATTCAAAGTCATCTTTATCTTGCATTTCCAGTGACATCCTACTAAGTTCTGCACATTCAAATACTTTATTAATGAGATTTAACATAGTTGGGATTTTTTCAGTTTTCCAAATCTGTGCATATATAATTCTTGCGGCTGTTGTAATGTGTAGAATTATATATCTGTCTTCGTTCGTCATTTTTTCCCTGAAGATACCTAATAGGAAAAGCTCCGGCTTTAGGGGAATCGTTTTTGAAGTTATTTGTTCAAGGCAGTTTTTGATCTTAATCCAAAAGTTTTTCGCTTTGGGGCAGGTCCACCATAGATGGTAGTATGTTCCTATACCTTCTTTACACTTCCAGCACTTTGGGGAAAGTTTCGGGAACATTTTTGCCAATCGTGCTGGAGGAAGGTGCCACCAGTAAAACATTTTGTATATGTTTTCTTTGTATGGTATCGCCAGTGTTAGTTTATAATTTATAGACCAAATTTTTTCCCATTCGTTTAAATTAATTGAATAACCAAAGTTTTGTGCCCACGCAATCATCGAGCCTTATTTATTTATTTATTTTATTTTGGAATTCTTATATGCCGCCCAACTCCCTAAGGACTCAGGGCGGCGTACATCAGTGAAAAATACAAGAACAACCAAAATCTAAACATGGTAATTAAAACAATATAAAAATTAAAACACAATATAAGAGATCAACAACCATACAACATCATACATACTTGGGGGGTGAGCTCGAGTGAATTAAGCTCTACCCCCCGCCTGCAGGAAGAGCCATGTCTTAACGGCTTTTCGGAAGGCCAGCAGAGTGGGGATAGTTCGGGTCTCTGGTGGAAGTTGGTTCCAGAGAGCGGGGCCAGCCACAGAGAAGGCTCTCCCCCTTGGGCCCGCCAGCCGGCATTGCTTGGCCAACGGGACCTGGAGGAGGCCAACTCTGTGGGCCCTAACCGGTCGGAGGGAAGTATGAGGCAGAATGCGGTCCCGTAGATAACCTGGTCCTAAGCCATGAAGGGCTTTAAAGATGGTGATCAACACCTTGAATTGGACCCGGAGACCGATGGGCAACCAATGCAGCTGGCGGAGTATCGATGTCACGTGGGTGTACCTTGGCACACCCACCACAGCACGCGCAGCCGCATTTTGCACCAGCTGAAGTCTCCGGATACTCTTCAAGGGTAGCCCCATGTAGAGCGCATTGCAGTAGTCCAAACGAGAGGTGACAAGGGCATGAGTGACCGTGAGTAGAGCCTCCTTCTCCAAATATGGCCGCAACTGGTGCACCAGGCGAACCTGTGCAAAGGCCCCCCTAGCCACAGCAGAAAGATGATGATCCAATTTTAGCTGTGGATCTAGGAGGACCCCCAAGTTGCGGACCCGGTCCGAGGGAGTCAGTTTCGCTCCCTCAAGGAACAAGGAGGGGCAGTTGTCATGATCCTTAGGAGGCAATATCCACAGCCACTCAGTCTTGTCGGGATTAAGTCTGAGTCTGTTCCTCCCCATCCAGATCCTAACGTCGTCCAGGCACCGGCACATTACATCAACTGCCTCACTGAAGTCAGACGGGTTTCACCACCTCTTCAAATAGATTATATTGGAGTAGGAAATTATATAGTTTGGAAGTCATTTTTTGGTCCTTGCCCATTAATATTCTATCTAAGTCACATTTTTTTTGAAATCCGTATTTTATTTTATCTTTATTGTATTTTGATTTGACCTGTAAATAGTGCCACCAATCAAGGTCTATTCCTTTTTCTTTAAGTTCTTGTTTTGAGAACATCTCATTGTGTTCATCTAGGAGTTGTTGATATGTTATAATCTTATTTACGTCTAAAAGGTTCGGGTATATAATTGCTTCAGTTGGTGATATCCATTTTGGAACACTTGTATAGTGGTCCTTCCTTATTGTTAGCCATGTGTCTAATAGGTTCTTTCTTATATAATGTCGGCGGAAATATGTATGTGTTTTATAGGTGTCCCCCCATAAGAAGGCGTGCCAACCTATCTGCAAATCGAAACCCTCTAGAGTTAGTATCCTTCTGTTTTTGAGTGTGATCCATTCCCTCATCCAATTGAGTGTAGCAGATTGGTGGTATAGTTCCCAGTTAGGGAGACCAAATCCTCCTCTCCTCCTATGGTCTTGAAGAAGTTTCAGTTTGATCCTCGCTTTTCTTTTGGCCCATATGAATTTATGAATCATTTTATTTAAATTTGAAAAAACTGTTTTGTTCAACTTTATTGGAATTACCTGGAATAGAAATAAGATCTTGGGTAAGATGTTCATTTTAATTGTTGCGATTTTACCCATAAATGATAATTGAAGTTTTGACCATCCGTCAAGGTCCTTACTAATTTTCTGTATTAGTTTTATATAATTATCCTCCTTTAATGAACTACATCTTGCGGTGAGCCATATCCCAAGATATTTAACTCTTTTTACTATTTTCATGCCCAATAAATTTTCCAATTTGATATTTTGTTTTGGTGTCATGTTTTTAGTTATTATTTTTGTTTTTTCCTTATTAATTTTTAGGCCTGCCGCCTTTCCAAATTTTTCAATTTCATTAATTAGAATCGGGCCGGTGTCTAAAGGTTCTTCAACTATAAATGTCATATCATCAGCGAAAGCTTGAAGTTTGAATTCCTCCTTCCTGATTTTTAGGCCTTTTATCTCTTGCATGCTTCTTACTTTCCTCAGTAGGCTTTCTAATGCTAATATGAAAATTAATGGGGCTAACGGGCATCCTTGACGTACTCCTTTTTTAATATCTATTTTCTCTGTGATATCGTTATTTACTATTATTTTTGCTGTTTGGGTACTATATATAGCTCTGATCAACCCTATAAATTTTTCGCCAAATTTCATTTTTTCTAGTTGCATAATAAAAAATTGCCAGTAAAGGTTGTCGAACGCTTTTTGGGCGTCGACAAAAATAAGTGCTAGTTGTTTATCTATGTGTATATCGTAGTACTCTAGTGTATTGAGTATTATTCTGGTATTGTTCCTTATCTGTCTGTGGGGTAAAAAACCGTTTTGATCTGAGTGGATAATCCGATTTAAAATTTTTTTGAGTCGTTCAGCCATTATTGATGCGAGTATCTTGTAATCCGTATTTAGTAATGAAATCGGTCTATAATTTTTAATGTTTTGTTTGTTCGAATCTTCCTTGGGTATCAGAGTTATATATGCTTCTTTCCAGGACTCGGGTAGTTCCCCTTTTTCCATTGTTTCATTGAATAAGTCTAACATTACTAGTTCTAATGAGCTTTGTAGATTTTTATATATTTCAAAGGGGATACCGTCCGGACCTGGTGATTTATTATTCTTTTGTTTACCGATGGCGTTTTTTAATTCTATTAGAGTAATCTTGTCATTTAGCATATTCCTGTCCTCCTCCAGCACGATTGGCAAATTGCTTTCATTGAGATATTCTTTAACTGCTTCGTCTTTTGGGTCTTCCTGTTTGTAAAGGTCGGTATAAAAAGTTTGAATTATATTTTTTTTCTCAGCGATTCTGGTATGTACTTCCCCATTTTGGTCTTGAAGAGCGTCAATTGTTCTATCTGCTTTATCTTTTGCAAGTTTGTAAGCGAGCCATCTTCCTGGTTTGTTGGCTGATTCGAAGTAGTTTTGTTTTGCTAATTTAAGTTTCCTGGCCAATTGCTCTTGCGTTATCAAGTTTATTTTATGCCTGGTTATATTTAAGTCCTCTAATGTTTTAGAATCTTTGGGGTCTTCTTGCAATGTTTTCTCTAATTCGTGCAATTTAGTTGTTAATGTATTTAATTTGTTGTTTCTCTCTTTATTACGTTTGGCCAAGTAAGCTATGGACAGCCCCCTTATGTATGCCTTCGTTGTATCCCATAGAGTTCTTAGGGAAGTCTGTTCTTTAGTGTTAATCTGAAAAAAGATATCTAATTCTTTCTGCATCATTTTAATATAATCTTTTTCCTTTGTTATTGTTTGGTTTAAGGTCCATCTTACTCTTATTTTACTATTTGGCTCTTTCCATTTTATCCATAAGGGATTGTGGTCGGCCCAGGCGTTTGGAAGAATTTCAGACTCAGCCAAATCGTTTAAGAATTCCCCATTTGCCCAGGCCATATCAATTCTCGACCATGATTTGTGTGGAAATGAAAAGAAGGTATAGTGCCTGCTGTCTGGATTTTGGTATCGCCAACTGTCTTTTAAGTTAAATTCTGTTGCCAATTGATTAAATGATGTCGGTAGTACTCTTCTTGCTTTTTTCTTATTGGTACCTTTATAGTCCTTTTTCCTATCAACGACTGCGTTGAAGTCATAGTGACCGCAACAGTTTTCCAAAATGTTTGGAACACCCCTATTTTTAGAAATGGACCGTTCCGGCTGCGAATAGCTTTTGTTATCCCGCCAATAAGAGTGTATGCAGCATCGCGCTTGCGTGAGTTATTTGGTGTTTTCTGTAGCGGTGTTTGAGTTTGAGTTTCGGTCATTTTGACCGCAGATCTTTGTTAACGTATATACTTTTTATAATGTCAGGGCCAAGGTTTCCGCCAAAAAGAGTGGAATTTGGTGATCCAAACTTCGAAGAAACTGTTCTAACATGGTATGAAGAACAGAGAGTGATCTGATTGAAGTGGAATCGGATTGCGATGAAAATCACCCACGTAACACCGATCCTCCGCCAGCTGCATTGGTTGCCCATTAGTCTCCGGTTGCAATTTAAGGTGTTGGTTTTGACCTTTAAAGCCCTACATGGCTCAGGGCCAGGTTACCTTCGGGACCGCATCCTGCCACATACCTCCCTATGACCAGTTAGGTCCCACAGAGCAGGCCTCCTCCGGGTCCCGTCAGCCAAACAATGTCGGTTGGCGGGCCCACGGGGGAGAGCCTTCTCTGTGGGAGCCCCCTCTCTCTGGAACCAACTCCCACCAGAGATCCGGACTATCCCCACCCAACTGGCCTTCCGCAAAGCATTAAACACATGGCTCTTCCGGCAGGCGGGGTGGATTCCCCCATGTATGAATGGTTTTAAATGCAATGTAATGTTTTTAAATGTTATTTTATTGTATCGTTCTTATCTCTGTTGTACGCTGCCCTGAGTCCTACGGGATTGGGCGGCCTATAAGAACTTTTAATTAAATTAAATTAAAATTAAAAATTTTGTAATGGACAATGAGGAACCTGTTGCCACCGCCGATTCTAACATCAGTGATGATGACGCCCCCGATGAAATTGATGACTAGGTACAATCTACGTTGTGCAATAATTTATATGGCAAGAACAAATTCAAATGGTCTTCTGCACCTTTTGGAAGCAATAGATCCAGAACCACTAGTCACAATATTGTAATGCAATTACCTGGACTACGGCCAGAATCTAGAGCGGTCATTATGACCAGAGGTGGGTTCCTCCCAGTTCGGACCGGTTCACCCGAACTGGTAGCAACCCGCTGGGGACGTCACGATGACATCACGGAACCAGTTCAGTCGGTGCCGGTCCGTGGACGCCGCCATCTTTTTTTAATTTATTTCTATTTTTTTCCATTTTTTTTTCTTATGCACATGCACAGAAGGCGAGTTTCCAGCACTGCGCATGCATCACCATCTTGTTTTCGGCTTTTAAAAAAAATTTAAATTTTTTCAGCACTGCGCATGCGCGCACATGCTAAGGAGGAAGCAAACTGGCAGCGAGGTAAGTTAGAATCGACGCCTGATTATGACCTCATGTCTGTAATAGCATAGCCAAAATAGTACGTCTGTGGTTAAGGGTAAAAAAAAAGTCTTTAAGGAATCAAAATTATGCTTCCTATAGCTGAACTTTGGGGAAAACAGATTTGAATAGCAGACCTGAAATTTCAGTGGTGCAGCAACTTCCTGAAAGGTTGATTTCCATGTCAAAAAAAATCAAATGCTCATTGATCAGGTAGATTATTCCTTCTCAGCGGCTTAAAAAAAATGACAGGATGTTTCTTGTATCTGCACAATAACATTTTTTTTTCCTTTTGGGATAGATGATAAACTTTGCTCCGGGAGCTATAATAAATGTTGCATACAACGCAATTCCTCCTTCATTTTTTTCCCCTCCTGATTGCTAATCCAAAACCACAATCATGACAAGTTCTGCAGTACTTCTACAGAAGTGACGGATAGCAGAAACTTTCCTGCCTTTTTCTTTCCAGTTTAGAACACAGAACATAGAATGGAAAGAGTGCAGAAAAGAGCAACAAAGATGACTAAGGAGCTGGAAGCTAAAACATGTGAAGAACGGTTGAATGAAAACAAGGACTAAGGGCGATACCAGAGGTGGTATTTGCCAGTTCTCTGAATTACTGAAAATTTCTGCTCCCGGTTCTCCAGAACCTGTTAGAACCTGTTGGATTTCACCCCTGGACTGGAGGCTAAAACATATAAAGAATAGATAGATAGATAGAATAGAATTCTTTATTGGCCAAGTGTGATTGGACACACAAGGAATTTGTCTTTGGTGCATATGCTCTCAGTGTACATAAAAGAAAAGATACATTTGTCAAGAATGGTTGTCATAGGGTTCAAGTAAGCAATGGTTGCTGTAATTGGGTATGTCTAGTTTGATGAAAAGAAGGACTAGGGGTGACATGATAGCAGTGATCCAATATTTGAGAGATTGCCACAAAGACAAGGGAGCCAACTTATTTTCCAAAGCACCAGAAGACAAGACAAGAAACAATGAAACTAATCAAGGAGAGAAGCAACCTAGAACTAAGGAGAAATTTCCTAACAGTAAGAACAATAAACCACTGGAACAACTTGCCTCCAGAGGTTGTGAATGCTCCAACACTGGGTGCTTTTAAGGAGAGGTTGGACAACCATTTGTCTGAAATGTTATAGGGTCTCCTGCTTCTGTTCCTAAAACTCACCATCTGGTGATTGGCCCAAAGTTACCTAGGCAGCTTTCATGCCTAAGGCAGGACTAGAACTCACTGTCTACTGGTTTCTAGACCAGCTTCTTAACTACACTACTATACCAAACCAGCTTTCTTTTTACTTTTCAATCAGAATAGAACTGGAAGGGACCTCGGAGGTTTTCTAGTCCAACCCCGGCTGAAGCAGGAGACCTTATACCATTTTAGATAGATGACTGTCCAGTCTTTTCTTACAAAAACCTCCAGTGATGAAGCACCCACAACATCTGAAGGCAAGCTGTTCCACTGATTAATTGTCCTCACTGTTGGGAAGTTTCTCCTTAATTCCAGGTTGCTTGTCTCCTTAGATTAGTTTCCATCCATTGTTTCTTGTCCTGCCCTCAGGTGCTTTGGAGAATAAGTTGACCCCCCTCTTCTTTGTGCAATATTACTATCATGTCACCCCTAATCCTCCTTTTCTCTAGGCTGGCCATACCAAATTCCTGCAACCGTTCTTCATATGTTTTAGTCTCCAGGCCTGCTGGATCATGTTTAAGTGATTGTCCACTGGGAGTCCAAGGTCCCTCTCACAGTTACTCTTACTCTCTTCTCATTAGGTGGCCAAAGAATTTGAGCTTAATCTTCAGGATCTGTCCTCCCAAAGAACTATCAGAGTTGATTTCCTTTAGGATCATCTGATAGGATCTCCTTGCAGTCCAAGGGACCCTGAAGAGCCTTTGCTGACCAAGGAGAGATTCAACCTGGAAGTGAGGAGAAACTTTCTGACGGTGAGAGCGTTCAATCCGTGGAACAGCTTGCCAGCGGAGGTTGTGAGAGTCCCAACACTTGAGACTTTCAATAGGAGATTGGACTGCCCTCTGTCTCAAATGGTGTAGGAACTCCTGCTTGAGCAGGGGGTTGGACTAGATGACCTACAAGGTACCTTCCAACTCTAATAATAAAATCTAAATCTAAAAAACCCAATTCAAAAGCATCAATTCTTCGCCACTCAGCCTTAGATAGATTAACAGAGTTGAAAGGGACCTTGTAGGTCATCTAGTCCAACCTCCCACCCAAGCAGAAGAGCCTATACTATTTCTGACAAATGGCAGTCCAATCTTGTCTTGAAAGCCTCCAGTGATGAAGCTCCCACAATTTCTGAAGGCAACTTCTGTTCCATTGGTTGATTGTTCTAACTGTCAGAAAATTTCTCCTTATTTCTAGGTTGAATCTCTCCTTGATCAGTTTCCATCCATTATTCCTTGTCTGGCCTTCGGGTGCCTTGGAAACTAGCTTGACCCCCTCCTCTCTGTGGCAGCTCCTCATATATTGGAAGACTGCTATCAGGTCTCCCCTGGTCCTTCTTTTCATTAGACTAGCCATGCCCAATTCCTGCAACCGTTCATTGTATGTTTTAGCCTCCAGTCCCCTAATCCTCTTGGTTGCTCTTCTCTGAGCTCTTTCTAGAGTCTCAACTTCTTTTTTATAGCGTAGTAACCAACTCTCACAGCCATACATTACAACTGGGAAAACCATAACTTCCACTAGGTGGACCTTTATCGACGAGGCGATGCCTCTGCTTTTGAATATGCTGAAAAAACATCTCTAGTGGATTTTACCTCCAACAGGGAGATGGTATGGATGGCCTTCAAAATGCCTTGAAAAGCACAGGCCCTTTCCATGCCATTCTAAGAGAGAAGTATATTGACCACAGACTCCGCCAAAGTCAACAGAAATTATCCACGCAATGAAATTGTGATGGAACAAGGAGGGAAGAGAGAGAGATGTCTGAATGTAAGAAAGAGGAGAGACAGAAAACTATCCTCCTGGCAGATAAAAGCCCATCCGCTGGCTTTTGACAAGGGATTGCTATTTTTTCCAACTTCAGATCCTGAAGACAGTGAGTAGGCTGCAATTTCTTGCTGGGTTTTCTTTTGACTCTGCTTTCCTCCTCCTCCTCCTCCTCCTCCTCCTCCTCCTCCTCCTCCTCCTCCTCCTCCTCCTCCTCCTCCTCCCTCCCTCCCTCCCTCCCTCCCTCCCTCCCTCCCTCCCTCCCTCTCTCTCTCTCTCTCTCTCTCTCCCACAGCATTGTGCCAGGACTACCGTAAGTTAAAACAGGCTGAACTAATTCATCCTGTGACCTTCGGGTGACTTCGGTACAAACTGATTTAATGACACTTAATCTGTCAGGTAGCCGAAGCATCAAAGATGCCGCATGTATATATACCATGTTTCCTCAAAAATAAAACCGGGTCTTATATTAATTTTTGCTCCAAAAGACGCATTAGAGCTTATTTTCTGGATAGGTCTTATTTTTTAGGGAAATTCGGTACTAAATGCATCCATCTGGCTGACAATCTTAACTAGGGCTTATTTGGGGGGTAGGGCTTATATTATGAGCATCCTGAAAAATCATGCTAGGACTTATTTTCCGGTTGGGTCTTATTTTTGGGGAAACATGGTATATATCAAGAGAATGTTGAGAGGACATTAGCCAACGTCTCCTCCGTTTGCAACTATGGGATGGCCATCCCAGAGAAGACATGGGATAGGGTTGATGTCAACAGGAAATCCAGCTGATCTGGTTGTTTCTCTAGGCAATTTTACGACCTTCCTTGCCACCATTGTTTTTTTTTTTTTTTTTTCTCAAAAAAGTTTTATTAGTACAAACTTACATAAGTGGTAACAAAATATTAAATCCAAAGTACAAACATTTTTATTTCCCCCCCCCAGACCCACCCCCTTCCCTCCCCACCTCCCCCCCCCCGGACTTCCCAGAGATAATACAGGGCATAATAATAAGTTTAAATTGTTAATAAAAAGAAAAAGGAAAAAGGAAAAAAAAGAACACTATTTTTAAAAAAAAACTTCAACTCCAAACTATACAGTACTAATATATCGCATTTGTATACAATAGTAAAGATACAAAAAAGAGAGAGAAAAAAAAGAAAGAGAATTAAAAAAAAGAAAGAAAGAAAGAGAAAACTCTTTAACACTACAAACAAACAAACCTCCTACCTCCTCCCTTCAGTCCTCTATCTTATACAAGGTAAGTGTTACATAAGTAATAACTAAATATAAAATACACAAATCTTAAACTAATATTATTGACATTAGAAATAACCTCTAAGATAAAACTTAACTAAATGTTACATAAGGAATCATCAAATATTAAATTTCATCATGATATTAATAAGATAATATTATTCTAAATTAATTCGCTAACTTCAATAAACAAAAAAAGAAAATAAAAGAAGAATAAACAATAAACAAATCTTCAACAAACTATATATATCTAATATTATCAACATTAAAAATAACCTCAAAATTATATAAAACTTAACTAAATATTGCATAAGTAATCATTAGATAGGGAAAAGATAAAATACAATCATATTAGTCTCTATCCATCCAATATATTTCAACATCACATTGTTTTGTATCTTGATAGTTCATCTTTTAATAGTTCAATAAATTCAAATTTGTCAAGTCGTCTCCCGTCTGCTCCCAAACCTCCATCTCCTCTTCCCCAGCTATCTGATTCAGGCACTCCTTTTGGATTTTTGAGTCTATTTCTTTTTGATCCATCGAAGGTGGCTTCCCCTCCTCCTCCTCTTTTATTTTCATACACCCTTCTTCTGGAATCTTGGATATATCAGCCTTTAGAACATTGACATAAAATTCAGTAGCTTTTTTTATCGTGTTGAGCCGGTATCTTTTTCCAGAAAATTTCACTGCTACTCCAACTGGTGCTTCCCATTTATATTGTAAATTTAATCTCTTAGATTCATCAATCAAAAAAGTATAGCTTTTCCTGGCTTTAAGCATTTTAGAGGGGATTTCTTTCCAAATCTTTAGTTCCTGACCATTCACCATAAGATTATTGTTAAACGTTGCTTGTATAATTCTGTTCCGTAGAGCTCTTGTGGTAAAATATATGACAATATCCCTTGGTAGATGCTTTTGTTTGGCGTACCACGAGTTGATTCTGTATGTTTTGTCGATTTGTGTAGCCAATTCCGCTTTAGAAATTCCAGACACCTGATCCAATATGTCAACCATCCTGCCTTTTAAATTTTCATATAATCCTTCTTTCAAACCTCTAATCCTTATAGCAACTTCCATAGATCTGAACTGAGTCATTAAGACCTCTTTTTCAAAATTTGCAATGTCATTTTGGATTTTATCTATGTAATTCACCGAAGTTGCCAAAGCTTGTTTATTTGTTTCAATACGTTCTGCCAAAACTTCAATATTTGTTGCTAAGCCTTTGCAAACCTCTAACACATCAAATCTTAGTTGTTGATTCATATTCTTCAAAACAGCCTGCATCTTATGGTCTATCTCACTTATTTTCTGGTTAAATTCCAAAGTAAGTTCATGTTTCATAATCTTTAAATTATTTAATAAATTTTCAGGTGTCAAAAGCTGTGGAGGTGTTAGCTCAGTGTTAAGTTGCATTTTAGAAATATATCCAGATGAATAGTCATTTCTTTTAGTCAAAACAGTCTTTCCAAACTTTGAAGCCATTGGTGTTTCAAAAGAGTACAAAAAAGAAAGAAAGCCAGTTGCCTGATTAAAGTTCTTTCCAGTTTAAAAATCAGATAGTCTTTTATTATTGAAAATATTTCTATTATAACTTTAATCCAGAGTTAGGAGACAGAGAAAGAAAAAACCATTTTTCCAAGTTAAAAGTTTCCATAAGAGAGAGAGAAAGAAAAAAAAAAAAAAAAGCCTCTGGGGAAACGAAAGTCACTTTCACTTCTCAATCGCCATATTGTTACTCTGTTTCCTTTGTTCCCTTGCCGAAGTGAAAGCTTACCCAGGAGTTGAAAAAAAAAGGAAAAAAAGAGGTTTCAGTACTTGCCCATCTCACGCCTGTTTCTCTCTGTCTGCTTCTATAGTTTAAATGTAGTTATAAATCCCATTTTTGAAGCAGCGGCTAGTCACTCCATCTAGCTCTGCAAAAGGCAGAGGTTTCCGGATCTTCGGAGCTGGAGACAGGCTGCATGGGGAGCTCTCCCTTCGCGCCCTGCCAGATGGCTCCTAAGGCGCTGGGGGGGCTCTACCCCTCCTGTCAGGCTCTCATCTCTCCCCTTTGCCCGGGGAAGAGATTTTAAAGCCGCCAGACAGCTGTTCTGGCGGCTTTTAACAAAGATCGGAAAGGCATCCAACGAGGGATGTCTGCGATGAAGCGCTCCAAAACCGGAAGTCCCTTGCCACCATTGTTAAGGGAAAAGCTGCAGTTGTTAAATTAGGAACCCCATTGTTAAGTGAATGCGGCTTCCCCATTGACTTTGTTTGTCAGAACGTCGCAAGAGATGATCACGTTGTTGTGGCCCGCCAGCAGCCTGTGCAGCCAGGGCCTTTGGAACCTCCAGCACCTCTTGGCAGTGTTGAGAAAGGAGGGGCTACTCCTTTCCTGAATGCAAGAGCATGCAGGGCTGCCAAGAGGCAGGAAGGTTTACTCCGGAGGAGGTCTCCTTGGGAGTAAGACTTGGGGCTAATTGGCCACTCCCCTAGTCTACTTAAGGACATAGAGGCAGCTAACAAGCTGCAGAGAACAACGTTTGGAAAACCCGTCTGATCATAGCTTGCTCCGTGACTCCTGCTTTGTTTCTCTGCTGCAGTTTGGTTATCAAGAACTAATTCTAGGAACTTTGCCAACTTTCAGAAACTACGTAAGATATCCAGACTCAATTGCTCTTCCTTGCTTTCAAACTCTTTGAACTGATACCAGCTATTAATGAAGCTTAATTAGTAGCTGGTTGCTTGCCAAAAAAGACGGGTTGTAAATTGGTGTGTGCATTTTCACTGCTAAGACGTTTATTAGTAGTGGTTAATTGTATTAAATAAGTGCGTATAAACTGGGTGTTGTGTTACGTTCATAGCTGGGGCAGAACACACGTGTCCCCAGGACACTGAAACCGTCATAAATATGAGCCAGTTGCCAAGTGTCTGAATTTTGATCACATGAACACAAGGATGTTACAATGGTCATATGCAGAGGTGGTATATTCTGCCGGTTTGGACCGGTTCGGGTGAACCGGTAGTGGCGATCTCTGGCTCTATGTCAGTGGTTCCCAACCTTTCTAATGCCGCGACCCCTTAATATAGTTCCTCATGTTGTGGTGACCCCCAACCATAAAATTATTTTCATTGCTACTTCATAACTGTAATTTTGCTACTGTTATGAATCGTAATGTAAATATCTAATATGCAGGATGTATTTTCATTGTTACAAATTGAACATAATTAAAGCATAGCGATTAATCACAAAAACAATATGTAATTATGCCAGATCAGAAATTCTCGGGCCAGTCTTTGCAAGAGCACAAGGAATATCATCTTCCACAATGTCTACTTCTTTATTTAGACTTGAAAAACAACAAGTGTACAGCAATATTTCTCAATCTCAGCAACTTTTAAGGTGCCTGGACTTCAACTCCCAGAATTCAAAGCAAAGCTGGCCCCTTAACTGATGCTGTCAAAGCTCGGCCGCCAGGCATCACAAATGCCTCTCACTGAATGGCACCTCTCCTGACCAATCAGAGGGCTCGGGCGAGTTGAGTCGATATGGCCAGGCTTGTGGCAGTGGGGGGGGAGCTGAGGATGCCGGGGTGACCCCTGGGAAATGGTCGTTCGACCCCCAAAGGGGTCACGACCCCCAGGTTGGGAACCACTGCTCTATGTCATCCTGCTTCTGCATGTTTTGAAGCCACACGCATGCGTGCAAGCTGTGCACATGTGCAATGTGCATGCACGGAAGGTCACACACATGCGCACGTGCTCACATTTTCAAACTGATAGGGAAGGTAAGTGAATACCACCTGTGGTCATATGTGTGAAAACTGATCATTAAGTCTTTTTCCAATACTGTTGTAACTTTGAACAGTCACTAAATGAATGATTGTAAGTCAAGGACTACCTGTACTTGACTTGACAGCCATCTATCACAAATAGTATAGAATTCCTGCGAGAACAGGGGGTTGGACTAGATGATCTCCGAGATTCCCTTCCAAATCAGTTCCTCTTATCTAGCAGGTCAGGTCCTTTGGCTTCGATCCCCTGCTGATAAAATAACCAGAACCCAAATTTATTTTCTAGTAAACAACTAGAACAAACGTTTTAGCTATGAATTAGCTAATAACAGAACCTTCTTTAATCAATCAGTCAATCTTTAATCTTTGTTTTTACCTGATATTCAAATCTCCATTGCGTATTCCCCTGGCTATTTCCAGGAGAGTTTCTTAAGCCGTACCTTTTTCATTACAATGTTCTTGTCGATTTTTTTTATCAGGTTGTGAATCTGCCTTTTCTTTATGAAGCTCACCTCTTGCCTGCCATGAATTTAGATTTATTTATTTTTTTCCTCTTTCCCTTGGAACAAACGCATATAGGCAGTCAAGGAAAAGACCCAGTGGAGTGTCAAATGCAACTTGAAAATGTTACAATGCTGGCTTGAAATTTACATGGGGTTAGCTTGGCCCAAACAAGACGAGAAATCATCATTTATTTATATTGTTATTTTTCTCTCTCCCTGATTTAACCTTTATTTGACAAGGAAGCCTTGTGAAATATTAATTGCCTTTCCCTCACTCAACCCACTTCCAGTCTTGCAGAACGCGAAGAAAAGGAAACAGCAGAGAAATACCTGCTGACAATATTGTAGGCT